>JAULKK010081308.1:0-18028 GCA_032355705.1 Rubia peregrina
GGTTTGGAGGAATTGACAAATTCTCCTTTGCTTTGATATGAAATCCAAGAGTATGATTTAGAACTTCTAATGTTGTTGGTGATTTGATAAGTGCTAGGTAAATATGGAGATGTTGAATTCTTCATCATGTTTATTTGTGTAGCAAATGAGATAGGTTTAAGAGCGTTGAACATTCTAGGGCTAAGCTTGTATAAATGCATGAATTGGTTCAATACTTAGACAAGGTGTAGTGTTTATAAGTGTTACCAAGCTTGTTAGTTCTTTGAGCTCAATTCCACTAATGGGATACCTTTAGGTGTTGACCAACTAAAGGGTTTATTAGTGATGTTTGACTAGAGATGTTGAATTCACTCTAGAAAACTACTATCAATGAGGAATAGAAGATTTATCTTCACAACAAGTAGTAAAGGTGTTGAATAGGTTATATGTCAATGATAGACAGGAAGCTTGGAAGTATAAGTCAATTTCCCTCAAGACTCCGTAATCCGTATTTAATCCCGTTTTAGTTGTTGTATGCTTTGTTAGCTTAACTCATCTTTGAATTCGTTAACTTAGAAAAGCAAAAGCAAACCCCCCCTCTTTAAGTGTTTATATATATATGCATATCTATATATCTAGCGTAGTATTTACCATTTTATGAGAATATCCCCCATCTCTGTGGATGATCCCGACTTCCCACTAGCTACTTAGTTGTAGTTAGTAAGTAAAAAGGGCTAAAAATTACATCTTTGAGAGGTACGGCAACGACCTCCCAAACACGAACTAGCCACACAATAGTCATAGCTAGAGGGGGCAAATGATCGCAATAACTATTGGGACCCATTAAACACAAACTAATGTGATGGGAAATTTCCCTTATTTTCTAATTTGGGATTATGATCAAAGGGTTTTATGGTATTGGATAAATGGGATTGTGATCCCAATCTTCCCATTTACCCATTTAGAAATGGGTATTATGGGTACCCATTTAGTACATGATCAATTCTCTTCTTTTGATGAAAACATTATTTTGTGTAACTGGACTCCACTCAAGGGTGATTTTTTTTTTACGATTTTGTGAATATTTTAATGATTACATTTTTCAAAATTTATCAAACTCCTAATTAGAGTTGTAAACAAGTTTTTTCGATCGAACCTGTGAAATCATTATTCGAGTTCAAGTAAAATTAATTTAGTTCGAGCTCGTTCAAGGTCGAACTCAAACCATGAATAAATATATTATGTACATTATATTATATTATATTTAATGAAAATATTAATAAAATATAATAGTAAGCTTGATAAACTCGACGAGATTAATGAACAATATTAGTTAGCCTGGCCTCGAGCTCGAATACAATACGAGCTTGGCTCAACCTTGATAAAATTAGAATTAGAGTCATAAATAGTTTGCTTCGTTTACACTAGAACTACTCACGAGATCGAGTTTCGTCACACTAGAGATGTTAACAAACCGAACTATTTACGAGCATCTCTATTAAAGCTTGACTCACATTCAAGTTTTACCAAATTCTAGCATGCTTGAACCAGCTCATATAGTATTCGTGTTCGAGCTCGAGCTCGAATTCAATTAAGACTAGTCGTTTAACTCGTTGGACTTATTGAGCTAACATAATATATATTTAATATATAGTTACTAAAAAAATATATTAAAATGTATATTAAAATTAAAAAATTATTCAATCATGACACGAGTGTAAAATCAAAATAGAGTTTGAATCAAATTAATTTCACTCGAAATCAAAATAAAATCAAACTAATTTCATTAGAACTCAAGATTGAGCCAATATTTTATAGGTTTGCATGATTTTGAACGAAGTTCAAACTCAAAATATTTTAAACGAGTTGAGGTCAAATAAGAAAATTTTATATGTTAGCAAATGTTGTATGTTAAGGTGTTGGCCAAATCAAATTCTGACATATGTTTTAAAAATTCTTTATTTAGTAAAGTGAGGGGGTGTTTTAGGAAGAAAGAAGTGATATATGGAACACATGTCAGAAGCTAATTTGGCCAACACCCTAACATACAACATTTGCTAACATAAAGTTTTCTCAATTTGAATTAGTGGTTGTTCTAGTTCAGCTTAACTCATTTTTATGGTCATAATTGTGGTATAAACAAAAGAGTGGGTCTCCTGACAAGCGGCATGTCCATAAGCTTATGGACGGGCCAGGGATCAATATGCAATTAATGCAAATTAAGTAAAATTTACAGATCCCTTCTTTTCTCAAATTGAAAGAAACATTCTTCTTCCCCAAATTCACATTCTCTGCAAATTTCTCCATTCTCCATTTTCTTCCTTCTCAAACTTCATATCCATCCCAAAGTTTAATCACTCTAGCAAAACCATCTCACCATATGTATCACTTCGTTGAGCCAAGGCGCAGAGGAGCTGCCCCA
Source organism: Rubia peregrina (assembly GCA_032355705.1). Classification (NCBI taxonomy): domain Eukaryota; kingdom Viridiplantae; phylum Streptophyta; class Magnoliopsida; order Gentianales; family Rubiaceae; genus Rubia; species Rubia peregrina. The sequence goes on from JAULKK010081308.1 coordinate 2,402, forward strand.
CCACTCTGGCGAGCTCCAAATCTCCAACGCCAATGCCGACCCCGATGCCTAGAGCACATGGAGGATACAAAATTCTACCCACATCTTGAGGATAAGGGAAGGCGAGTTCCAAATCTGATTGAAATGACTTGATTTCAATTTTATTAAAACTGAATTTCAATTGCATTGTAATTCTTCACATCCGATTGAAGTTATGTTATTCAATTGCGTTTGATGTGAATGATATTGTTTTTGAAACTTCTGAATGTATGAATTCTATTGTTATGAACATGTAAAAACATGTGGCAAATATTCGAAAAACAAATTAAATGATGATGACAATTTATGTATATACTATGCACTTGTTACCTTACAATACATATCACTTGTATTAAACATGCACTTGTTTTAAAAGCTCCGAATATAAATTATGAAACATTTCCTGGAGATCATGTATAAGTTAAGTTAAAATTTAACAATTTAAAATTGTTATATTAACTCTGCATCAATTACTATACAACATGTATTGTTTAAATAAAAACACATATATGATTTTAAATTATCAATTCCTTTATGAATAGTAAAACTTTGCCATGAGGTAGTGCATAAATTACCTTATGAATTTTTTCTGTTTTGTTAAAAACATGCATATGTTAGCCTCCTACTAGTATTTTTTTTATTGTATACATAAGAGAAGTTACCTAATTTTGTAGTTTTCAAATTTCCATATGTACTGCAGTTAATACCTTACAATATATATTGATTACATTAAAGCATATATTTTTTTAAACATGAGCAGATTTCCCTGATTTCAATCAAAGAGAGGTCAGAGAAAGTCTTCCCATCGTGAAAGGAACACATATAAAGCATTGCATACTTTGTATAAAAAACATGCAAATTCACTCAATTTCAAACACAAGAAGGGCTCTCAACATCTAAATAAATTGAAGATAAATTGCTTGTGACAGAAATCTTCCATAAGGAACTTACAATTATAAAAGTATTCCTATCTAAACTAACAGTTTCTAATACAATGAATTAATTGTTAATCTTCATAAGGGGGATCATCTTCTAATCTTCAAGTTCAGTGTCATCTTCATATGAATCCTACTCGTGAACGTCTTGTGGAGTCCAATGTTCAATGTTGTCGGATTCTTTAAAAGTAAAAACTAAAAATAGTTTAGATCCAACACCTGCAAAAAGTCATACACATTGGATATTAAAAGTTGCACCATATAAGCAAACGAGTACAATTTCTAATTCAAAATGAACAATAATCAATAATGAAAATAAAAGTCAAACACAATAAAACTAACAAAGACATACTGGATTCTAACAGTTGTGATATATAAGTAAATACATGCAGTTCCTAATTCTAAATGAACAACCAACAATAAATTATTATTTTAAATAGCCATACACAGCACAACTAAAAAATACACACGAGATACTAACATATGCAAAATATAAGTAAACAGATGGAACTTATTATTCAAAATGTACAATTAACAACAAAAGGTAAACAAAAGGTCATATACAGTAAAATTAACAAGTACATATTGAATATTAACAGGTGCAACATATAAGTGAACAGATCCAGCTTGGAATTCCAAACGAACAATCTGCAAAAAAGAAGAGAAAAAAAGGGTTATTCACAGTGAAACTAATAAGTACACGTTGGATAATAACAGCTACAACATATAAGTAAACGAATTCATCTTGTAATTCCAGACGAACAATCAACAAGTTTGTTGTAACAACGAGAAGATAATTCAAAATCAGACCACGGAAAAAATGTACGTAGAAAATCAAAACAATCTAAACTATGTTTATCCAACGCTCAAAAAATAAAGAATATAACAAATCTAAAAAATCAAACAAAAATTGTGTAGTAATACTGTCAAAAATAAACCCTAGATATAAGACATACCTCATCTTGCGAACAATGAACAACCAATGAAGAAACAAAACGGTGACGCCAAAAAATAATCAGAGAATCACGAAGAAGATTCAGAGAAACACAGATAAGTGGCAGAGAAACACAGAGAAGAGGTAAAGAAATGTGCGGCGATGAAGAAACTGAGAAGAGGCTAAGAATCGCCGAAGAGTATAGGGAAATCGCTGGAGAGAAAAAGGTCATTGTTGCATAGGGAAGAAGAAGAGCAGAAAGAGGAACCACACTTACTTAAAAAGTTAATTTTTTATTAATTACAACAACAAAAACCATTTTACAAAATAGTCATTGGTCTGTCCATAAACTTATGGACATGCCGCCTTTCTTAAGACTTTCTATAAATAAAATGAAAGGACATGAATTATACTCTTTTTCCGTCAAATTAGAATATAATTTAAACATGTGAATGAGTGATGGTCTCTCTAATAACACCAAACTATTACGCAACTGAATTATAAACGCGTTAAAGATGCATAATTTGGGAATCGTAATGAATTTTATGCTAAATAATACATATGCATTTTTCTTAAAGAATTTTTATTTGATGTGACAATCCAACCAATTACAACACTCGCTATTCACCGGAAGTTTCTCCTCCTGCAAAACATCTCCCGGAAGTGATTCCAACGTAAATACTCTGACGAACAAGTCACCCTTGTTCTTTACAGAATTGGAATTTGTCAATATAGTTCCACTTACCTCCAGCAGTCTTACTTTTCCTGTATTTGTAGGCTAATGTGATCATGGTTCCATGTTACTGGGGTTTGAGATCGTGGGTCTCGGCATGGCCCCTATATTCTCAGTTCGTGTCTATGTGCTTATTCTTGTTCCGCTTCTCTTGGTCTTATACTAGGACCATGACCATCTCACTCCACTTCTATCGGTTTATGGCTGACTTGAATCTTAGGTTGAACAACCCTAATTGTTTGTAACTTGAGATTGAGCTTGGCCTGGACTTCAACAACCTTTAATTAATGGGCTATGTATATACCATGAGCCCCCACATCCAGGAAGTCAATATAACATGAAGTTATGATTGTAGTTTAAAGTTGTGTGCAAACTATTATTCTATTCATATGTTAGATCATAATAATAAGTTTGTTACCACAACAACTTCAATTACATTCACGAAGTGTTTCATGCTTCTTAGTTGTATTTATAATCCTTCTGAGTTATCCATTTTTTGAAAACTTCGATGATTATTGTAGACTTGTAGCTGTTGCGATCTTGGAGCCGAGATTTACTCCTTATTCGACATCACGGTTCCATGATTTTCTCTTATGCCATTTCGTTTTCTCTTTTTATAATTGTCTCGATTTCTGTGATTTTACTCTCACTATTCAGCATATCATTCCACTTATACATCATCGCCTTCTTGAATTGCTAAAAAGGTACTTTACTATTTGTCAGACCATCATTATTACTTTACGTTTCCTTTTTATTTTCCTCTTCCTTTAATTAAATCCTCCATTGTTTCTGAATTCCACACCATTTCTCTCCTTCCTAACCAATTTGACCTTTCACCGAATCTTCAATAATCTCGTAAGTTTCTCCATTTCTTATTTGCTCCCCTTTTCTTTTTGAGATTACGGTAATAGTTTTGGTTTTACTAGGTATTCCTTCGTTAGTAATTCTCAGTTTTCCATCTTGCTGTAGAATTCACTTGTTTTTGTTTTCGGCCTTTTATCTGTGTTTTTTGTTTCGAGTTTCACTGAAATTTCCCTTATGTTCTTGTAATTGATAGAGCTTTCATCTGGATCTTAGGAATTGTCCCTACCTCAATGTCGACTTCTACTGTTGCTGAAACTTCAGTAAAAAAAGTGGCTGTTGATTTCAATTCTGGGGAAGATTCGGACCACCTCACCAAATCTTCTACAGTTAGTAGCTTTATTTCCAACTACTACTTAGAGAGCTTAACCGATAGTTATCCTTTTTGTCTTCGTATGAGCTTAGGGCTCCTACACCTTCTGAGAGTGTTCGCACACCTCCTCCTGGCTTTATCTCTTGCTATTTATACTATTTGAAGTTCAGACTTACCTTTCCTTTAGCCGAGCACATGCTAGAGATATTCTCACATTATCAGGTTTCATTGTCCCAACTCCACCCAAAGCTATTTTGATTATTGTTGTCTTCCTTCGTGTGTGCGAGGCGGCAGAAGTCTTTTTTACCATTAAATTATTTTATAGTCTTTAAAAGGTTCGCAAAGTAAAAAAACTCCTCTGATGAATTCACCCTCTATCCTGTCATTCCAACTGTCGAGTTTGTCAGTATATTTCCCAATAATTGTGGTGTATGGTGTAAAAAATCTTTCTAAAACCCGGTAGTGAAAAATGAGAGTTTTTTAATCTACTATAATATTCCTAAGTTTAAACTTCCTAAGGCCAGTGTTCACCTTAATGCTAAGTCCGAAGTTGTATTAAAATTCAGCAATCATTCAATGTTTTTTGCCATGCTGATTCCCTAAGCGAAGGTGTTTGTTTGTCGCTATTTTGTCATTTCTTCTTGTTCCACTTCCTTTCTTTCTTATCATTGTTATTGCCCTTTTTTGTGTGTTCATCTGACTTAATTTGTATGATGAACTGCAGATGTGTCCAAGCGCCCCATTCAAAGAAACTTTCATTCTAATGATGAAGTGGATGAACCTGAAGCTACGGCCACTGAAACAAATGACAATACTACAACTGTTATCTCCCCTGAGAATGTCGTTGAAGCTATCTAGTAGTCCATAACCTTTGAGGTTATGGTTAAAGAAAGTAAGGAGGTTATTTTATGTGTCCATTTTATACGTAGATGTGGAATTTTGCCTTGAAATTTTCTAAGATGAGTTAAGAGCGACTTTTCACTTTTATTACTTTCTAGGGGATTTTGTGTGAGAAGGAAAATGTTGGCAGACTTTGAAGACGTTGAAGAATATCTTTGAAGATTGGAAGACCTTCTTTTGAGCTTTGAAGACCTTCTTTTGTGCTTTGAATACTACAGGGATTAAAGAAAAGTGATGTGAAGATGAGGACTTGAGACAAGAAGAAGAAAGAAATCAAGATGATGAATTTAGGCTCGATCGTGACTTGCGAGGAATGTGTCGCGAGTTGCGATGGACGGGAGGCTATAAATATTTCCTTCTTTTTGTACTATAAATAAAAAACCTTAACCTCTCTCTTCACACTATTTCTCCTCATGTGCTATTCTGGGCTTAAAACCCTAGTTTTCTTCTTCTTTTCTTAGGTTAGTTATATGTTTTCATTATATAGGTTAGTAATCTCCTTGGGAGAAATTGACTGAAGCTTCCAAACTAATGTAGTAACAACCTCTCTTTCACTTTCTTGACATTTGTTATTTAGCATTTATTGTGTTCTTGATGTTGAGTTTTTCTTCATTTATGCTATGGGTTGTTTGAGAATATGAAGTGTTTGTATGATTAAGTACTAGGGTGTTAGGAAAGGGTGCAATTTCTTAGCCCTTTCACATGAAAATCCAAGAACATGGAATTAGAACTTCTTGTTGTGTAATGTTATGTAAATCTTGCTAGATGTGTATTTTAATGTGGATTGTTATCACATTTTTCATGAGGTAATAATTAAAGGTTGAATCTTGAATGTTGATCTTTCTAGGTTAAACCCAATGAATGCTTTGTTTGGTTAAATGACTAGGCATTTGGTAGAATGCTTGTAGTTTTTATCAAATCTATGGTTATTTGTATATAATGCCATTGATGAAATATCTTTATGATCGTTGAATGTCTAAAGTGATCATTAATGAGTTTTGTAAATGGTCATTGAACAACTTTGTGAATTACTATTAAGAAGAAATGAATGTTGATCTTTGAAATATAAGTGATAGCATTCCTCATATGTAAAGAATGTGATAGAATCAGTGAATGGTTCTATGATCTATAAGAGGTTTGGAAGTGGAAATCAAATTCCCCCAAGGCTGTCTTTTGTAGTTTTTATCCTTTTTATTGGTTTGTTGCATGATAAACATAGTTACTTAACCTTGCTGGTTATCTTATCTTTACTTTCATAACTTAGGAAAAACCAACCCCCCCTCTTTACCTACTTTTATATGTCTATGAATATCTATATCTAGGATTACATCCACCCTTATATGTATGAACCCTTAGGAAAAATCTATCTTCTTCGTGGACGGCCCCGATTTTCCACTATCTACTTAATTGTATTTAGTAAGCATTTTGGGCTTATAAATTTTATCTTTGAGAGGTACGGAGATGACCTCCCACATGGCGATGCATTGTGGGTTGATGAGAGCAATAAAATTGTGGTGGTGATGTTATCTTGAAAAGGGAAAGCTAGTGCATGTAATCCTAGTACTCAGCATTATACTTTTGTGTACTGGCTAGTGTCACGTGTATTGAATATATTGATATTAAATTGTGAATTAGGGTTAAGTCGGTATGAAATGCAGTGTCGTGCATTTATATTTTCTCATTAGATTTAACTTTTTTTTGGTAAAGCTTGAAATGTGATTCAGCACCCGTCTTGGTGTACAAAATGGTGTTGAAAAACAGAGTATGTGCTTTGTTTCATGGCTTGCACCGGTATTTGTCATGGTCAACACTGGTATAAAAAACTGGTTCTGTACACTTATAATTTTTTTATCATTTAGATCTCGGGTTTAAAATGAGATCAAAAAATTGATTTAAAGTAACTAAGAGCAACTGCTTTATCACTTTTGGGCACAGATTTTCTGATATTCAGCACCTGTATTTTTACCAGTGCTTTGTACTTAATAAAAAAAATCTTTTCTCTTGGGTTAGGAAAAAGTTGACAAAAAATATTTAAAGTAGGCAAAGGCAGCTGCTTGTTCTTTTAATGGCACCGATTTTCCCATTTCCAGCACTGGTATTCCTACCAGTACTATGTACTTTGAATATTTTTGTTTACTTTGCTCTTGAGTTGATAACATAATCAGAAATTTTTATTTAAAGCAGCCGCATGCAGCTGCTTAATTCTATATAGGCACCGGTATGTCAACATTTTACTGGTGCTAACTATTGTTGCATATTTAAAATAGCGCAGTTCCCTTTATCTATCACTTTCTAATTCACAAATTTGGAGAGGAAATCTACCCTACAAGCACCATCGATTAGTCAACCCAAGTTTTGTAATCGAATAATGTAAGCTCACATTCAAAGTTTATTCATGATTCTACGAGATTATTTATCTTCAATCTACAAGCTTTTAAATGGTGTGATCAAAATTGTGTGACATGTAAATCTAAAATGTGTGATGGTGCATTACATATGGTTGATGGTGTGATGTTTTAGTGCAATGTTGATTGGTATGTTGTTTTGTATGATGATTAGTATGGTGATAGGTAGGGTGATTGGTATGTTTACTGGTATGTTTTATTGCGATGTTGATTGGTATGGTGATTGGTAACTTCAATCCAAGGTGTATGAAATATTGTTGATGGTGTGATGTTGAAGTGTGATGTTATGTTTGTTATGATTTATCCATTCTACCGGTGTTTTTATATGTAAATAACTTCTAAAACAAACAAAAAAGTGGCAGGAAAGAGGAAGTGGGATAGCTCTTCACCGAAACAAAAGATTGTGAAAAAAAAATTACTTCTGAACGCGAGCAAGAGGAGGTTCCACCGATGGTACCCCTCAAGATAAAATTTGAGGCAGATGTTGTAAATCCAACGGGAAAATCCCGAAGAGAACAAGGGTGACAGTGAGGACAACCCCCTACACAATTGGGGAAGAACATGAGAAACTGGTGGTACTAATCATAAGGCTAGCTGGAGAGGGACCTGATGAGGGTCCTTCCAAGGTGATGAAGTCTAGGGATATTCACAACTTCGTTATGTTGGTTCTGAAGGAGGTATGTTAATATCCTATTTGAAGCGTTGGTTTACACTTTAGTTTCGTAGGATTGATTATAAAGGTACATGTTGGGGAAGCCTTAACCAGTATTGCTGAGTATGCAGACGAGGTAAAAGAGTTCAAGAAATGGTTAGGTTTTCTAGAACTAGTGACGTGGAATAATGAATTGAAAATTAAGTTGGGTAAGCTGCGTGATCTTTATGAGGAGAAAGATGCTGCCAACTTTGCTTTTATGCGGGGATCTTAGGGTGCTGAGGGAGAATTATCATGCATGTTCATCCTATGAACGCGTCGTGGTTTATAAACTTATGGGAACATAAGATTTTGAGGTATGCTCGGGGAAATGTATGTGAAGATGGTCGAGGTTGGGAAATATGAGGCTATGTTTTGACATCACAAGCGGAATCTATAATTATACATAGTTGTACTATATGCGGGCATGTTTTGGAAAATGAGCTGGAAAGGGCTAATGCTAGTGTGTATGAAGGCCTAATCTAGGTGGTGCAAGCTAAGGATGCCTCTTTCCGTCTGGTTAGGGATCTAAAAAGGATTGATGTGTTTCCTACCATGGCGGGCAGAATGGTTGTGGGGTCGATCATTGTGATGCTATTATCAAGCCTCAAAGGGTTAATGATAAGTTGTGGGGTGACACTGTTGCCGCAACTTTTGGTGCTACAGTGATTGTGGTGGAGGGGGAGGTGTGCCTACTGGTTCTAGAAGTAGGGATGAGTCATATGGTCCTAAGGTAGGATAGTTGTGAATGTATTTGGATTGTATATCTAGTGAATACTATATTGTTTCTTTCTTATTTATAATAAATAATTTTAATGGGTATTTATGTGACGTATAAGTAGGGGAATTGTCCATGAATAGTATTATGCATTCCCAAGTTATGGTTTTGTCAAGTAGGTTTCGTCAAACGGGCTATGAGGGTGTACTTCCTTTGGATGAATCTTATGATGACTTAACTAATGCAGTGAGGATTTGTATATTGGACCTAAATCAAGTTTGTGGGTACCTTAATGGTTTGGGGATCTATTTTAATGTCGAGGAGTGGTGGATAGCACTAGGTGGTTGGGTGAAAGGATTGTTTTTTAGAATTATTGATGTTGTGTCCAGATGTGATCGGCGTATGAAGCGAGATGTTGTGCATTTGAATGAATATGATGCTCATGTAATTAAGCAGGGAACCCAAATTCATAAGTTAAGAAAGGAACTGATGGTTGTTATGCGACATGAAGAAGAATGGAATAAGTGTTTTATGCGGAAATGTCGTGAGAGTGATCGAGTGGAGGATATCATCTCAAAGCAGGTTTATTACTTTAATGTATTCTTCGAAATGAATGGAAAATAGAATTTGAATGTGCTCGGTTAGTTGGGGAAATTCGGGAATGGAAGAGGTGCTATGGTGAGGAGTGTGAATTACATATTCGACTCTTAACTAATTATGTGAGGTTAGAAAGATGAGTAGAGGATGAAGAATTGCACTTTTTCGAGCTAAAGAGAGGTGTGAAGGGCTAGAGAGTTTGTTGAAAGAGAACTACTAGGTGAACAGTAAACTTCGTGCAAAGATTTGTAAAATTTACATAAGAATCCTAATGAGCAATGTTGGAAGGATTGTGTTTGCATTTTGGAAAGACTGGTAAATGGTTTAAAACGAAACCTAGAGAATTAAGCATACTTTGTGTACTTGATGAGTATGCACGTAGGTCAATCAGAGTGTGTACCTATTGTTAATTGGAAGGCTTACTATGTGAATTATATCTTCCGTATAGAGGTAGCTGGTTCCACATGAGATGAGTTTTATTTGCACATGCTGTGAAAAATAGAAGAAATATTGGATGCAGAGACTGAATCCCTAAATTCAATAGACAATGGAATGGCCTAGTTGTTTCAGCTAGTGTGTTGTCATGGGTTAGTTGCAATCCTATGGTATTGTTTGTAATCTTTTTAAGGGTTTGCTAAATATTATGTGTATCCGTTCCTATGTCTCTTAGGGTGTTGGTCTATGGTTGCAGTTCTGTCAAGATAGGGAAAAAAATCAAGGGTGGGGGTGTGAGAGGGATAATGTGTATGTTGGACGGGGAAGTGGTTGGATTTATGCTTATGTCACGAGGCTGGCGATGTTCCAGGCATATGCAAAGCCTCATTATCCTCCCCGCTTCTATGTAGTAGGTGTGTATTATGTTTGGTAGATGGTTTGACAAAGACAAATCAAATTTCTGCTAGCGTTTCGAGGCTAGTTGTTTTCCAAGCGCATGCGAGGCTGTAGTGTCCTCTTTATCTTTGGATAGGAAAATGAGGGGATGTGTATCCACTTGTGTCGCGAGGATGGTGATTTTTTAGACGTATGTGAAGCCACGTTTATTCTTACCACCTTTGTTGTGTTAGTTGTTTTGGTTACATTCTGAGCAAATCCACAAATGATGGAGACCGCTTGTGTTGCATCCAGTAGGTAAGCAAGAGGGAACGTGTCAGTGTTGTTTTTATGTCTAGGCTATTAGTGCGCTTGAATTTGGGAGATAAATAAGCCACGTGGGCTAGTCGTTTCATATTATCTAAATTGTGGTGTTTAACTTTTCCATTTCCAAGGCTATGATATAGGGTTGAATCTTTTGGGCTTGTATCCCTATATAAAGGCAATCGTGTTAGAGCTGATGTCTTCAGTTGTAGTTTGTATGTTGAATGGTGTATGCTTAGTTCTATAGTGGGTCTACTACTAGTGTATGTGTGTTGATTGTTGTAATTGAAGCTGTTGCGAATTTGTGTAAGTTGTACACTTCCTATGATAAATAGGATGTGGGACTCTGGAGGTGGTTGGATTTCATTCCTAAAGCCTTATTTGTCTAGTTGTAAACCTTCTTGGATGGGTTGTTTGGTGGGATTATTTCCATTGTCAATGGTGCAAGCTGGGTTAATGTCTAGTACGAGGTTTTCTAGGAAATCTCATGTTAGCTATAAGTACGAAGATTTGACAATTATATGTTTTTTCTGTTCTTATTTATCATGTATGTGTGATGAATCTATCTTTTCCTTATGTTTTCTAGGATCGCCGACTGGGATCAGCAAATGCAGTTTCGGGTGGATTAAGATGACGAGTTCCATCTGCGAGACCGCTAACGATGAGAGCTAGGAGGAACTGGCGCGAGGGCTTAGACTCACAATAGCTTGGCTCTAGGAGAAGGCTAGGTTGCGCAAATGATATACCTGCCTGATTGGACTAGCCTTAAGAGTTTGGTCAACTGCGTGTGAATGGGATAAATTATTACTGGATATCAATAATTTGCTTATTGGCCACGATTCTCGGCATACTTGTCTACTTTCAGTTTCGATGCCCTTTTATAAAAGGACACCCTAAGTGACACGGTGATAGCTCGCTCGCTAGCTGCGTGACGAGGTAGTGGCGGTTGCTGCACAATTAAACTACATTAGAATTAGTGTCTTATTGTACTACTGTAATAGGTTTGCTATTTGGAATGGTTTAACATTTCTTGATGTAATCTAATAGATTAAGAACAACATTCTATTATTTTAGTTGTTTGTTTTAATGTCTATCTTTGATTTTCCGACCATAAACAAAATAGAGGTTTATTGGCTCTGCATTCCAATTTATGTTGTATTTTTTTGGTACTTAAAATACTATTTATTTATTTATGATATGCCTAATTTCCAAGACTATAATGCTATCGTAACTATGTTCTTATGATATGCCATTTTTTTAGGATTTAAGTGGTAAAGTATATGATAAGTCATGTGAAGATGCTTTTGTACTTATCAATGTTACTGAATGTAGAAGGTTTAGCATGTGAGGGACATACCTTGTCGTTGGTTGGGCTAGGATAACCATTGTTGGTGAAAAGCGGGTACCTGTTTTCTTCCCAATCATCATCTCCTTCTTATTGCGCACGACTTCATTGTAATTTTCGTTATTCCTATTGGCAAGTTTTACAAAAATATCTTAACTAGGGGTCCCCGGCCTTTCCTAGGAATAATGGAGACCAAGAAAGAAAATTTTGATCCCCACAGACGGCGACACTGATACAGGTGATCCTTCCGGGTCGGCATAATGTCAAGAATCAGTGCAAGGCAATAAGCTTGCTTTATCTTCATGCAAAACAAGGTCCCCCATGATCCAAAAGGATGCCTAAGTCAGTATTTTGGTTTGCAGTCTTTCTTCTGGGAAAAATTCATTACCTGTTTCTCTGCCTAAAGTCTCTATTTATACTCAGTGTACCGCGTGATCCCTACTAATCGTGGTCCACGATTCTCCTATCATTACCAGGTTGTGTCTTTGAAGGGATGATCGTAGGTTTTGACCGCCTTTTATCTTGAGGTGGATTTCTTTCTTTACACCGCAGTGCACGTTCGGGGTTTGCCTAGTTGGCTCACTGGTCATGAGGTGTTCTGGCTTGAGATTCGCATAACTGAGAGAGGTGTGTACCATGTGGAATATTATAAAAAAATAATCTCATGCTAAAAACTTGGAGTCCAAGCTGTAAGATAAAAGCAACAATATTTCATATCTGAGTATATTTGGTTGAATATATATGGTTTTCCTATCAAATTTTACACAAGGAAAATAAAATCCATGATCATAGCCAGTTTGGGTCCATTCATTCATATACAGTTAAAGGAAAATTTGTTGACGGGGGAAAAATCGGTAAGAGTATCGATTAATATAGTGATGCAATCCAGAGCTCGCTTAAACTGAAAGGACTATATCAAAAGGTAGTTGAGAGAAGTCTTAGTTATGAACGATTTCCAAAATATTTTTGTGTGGAAGAATTGGGCACAAGAAAAAAGTATGTAATCAGCATACAAGTCTCTTATCCTGTGATTATGGATATGCATTTAATATAGGATTACTTGTGAAACTAATAATGTCCATTGTGTTGCGATTCATTATATATCTGAGTTTCCATTTTCACATTTATCAAAAGGAATAGTCAAGTTTTTGGACCCAAATTCAAGTATGATTGACCATGAATGGTCGAAAACCAATGAAGTGAATTGCATGTGCAAAAATAAAAAATTTATTCATACTGGGATAAAATAACATGTGCCTAAGAAGGCAAAGGTTTTAGCTTGTGATATGGTCTTAGGTACTTTTTATCCACCTGTGATTTCCGCCCCAAACATACCCCAGATGTTGTGCCCTCTTAACAAGGTCCAAATAAATACTTTACACATTCTACAATGCGGGAAGCTACACGCCAAGGGATGAATTGCACTAAGATATTATTAGCCGAAAGAAAAGAGAGTGTACTCAAGAATGAATACATCGCAGTTTATTGAGGTCGGTTCTCTTTCACCCACCAAAGAGGTGACAAGAAAAAGGAGCAGACGTTATTTTTATGAATACACCACCAAAAAAGAAGTTGTGTTGCAATAAAAGGAGTTCAAGAACCAAAATAAAAGGCAACATAAGTGGTGTTATTTTTTTCCTTCCAAAAAGACTCAAAGCACAAGTCTTAGCGAATTAGTTGTAGAAAGAGGATATATTTTCAATGTTTACAAAGTTTTGCCAAATATACTAGGGAGAAATATTAGGGGAAATACTCTCATGGATATGGGGAAAAGTTTAGAGTCTGAGCTAAAAAGGCACAAATCATATAAAACTTGGAATGTATCAGTGGAATTGGAGTTTTGCTTTTTAATCATTTGTGTTTGTCAATAATATGGAGATTTTGTTCGATCATCTGAATCATGTTGCTGAGCTTTTCTCAATGGTTGTCCCAAATCAACCATCCAAGAATCCATGAGTCCTTTTTATTGGAATCACAGGGGCTGTAGTTGGCCACCAAATTGTCCAAGATTGTTTCGATCGCATAATCTAGAAACAAAATTGCCGTTGTATATATGGATTTTGAAAATGTTTCTATATAATACTTTAATAATTATGTAGCTATCAAGCCAACAAAACTATAGGGATTAGTTGGTATGAGAATCCTGACTAAGGTGTCATCAATAATCTAGCAGTCGGCAGAGATGCCAGTCTAGAGTTTCATACAGTACAACAAATCCAGATGCTCGTTGACAGGGCATGAGTATACACATCGGGTTCTCCTTTGGAAGAGTGGTTTTGATATAGTTGAGAAGCAATGATAGCAACCAATGTACAAGGTTATAAGTCTATAAATTTGTACAGAGAATGGATCATATTTAGAGGCTTTATCAGTCTAGTATTCAAACAAAGAAGTAGTTATCTACTGTTATTGTGTTCAAAATCTCTAGAACGGCAGTTTAATGGTATTAAAAACTACCCACTGTTGTAATATCTGCGGTTAAAGTTAAAACAATTGATGTTTGATAAGAAAAATACGAACTCATTTCTATTGAACTATGGGAGGCTATCTTCGGGCCCTGAAAGGCAGTATTTATAGGTCCTAATTGTCGCTAACTACTAGAAAGTAGATAGTGGAAAGTCGGGGTCGTCCACGAGGAAAAAGGAATTTATCGAGAGTTAAACGTAATTAAAAACACACAAAGATGTCACTCTAAGTGTGTGGTAACAAACTTGGGGGGTTTTGATTTTGGAAAACACCACGACTACTTTAAAAAACTAAATTAACCAACAATTAGAGAAAATAATATAACTACGATCACACTAGCACGAAAGATATAATTAAGATGATAACGAGTTTTGGGCGCAATTGGTTTACATTTATAGTCATCATTTGATCATCAATTAATTACCCTATTTTTATGCATTAACCACATATTGGGGAGAACTTATCAACACCTTTCGAGTGAAAATATTTCTCACCTCTTCTCGATTATAGTAGTGGGTGATAGGCGCCACAGATTAACCTTTACCCTCGAGTCACCCTAGAAGATCGGCGTCATAGACTTCCCCGACAATAGAAATAAACATAGAGACCAAATACAACTAGCACAATGTCCTACAAGCGAGAAATAATGGGATAACACAAATATATCTACTAGTAAGATTACGAGGATCGGTCTTCATGCTAGTGAGCCACATTAATAATTAGTCAAACCCATTCATATTCATGTTAAATATAAGTAATTTCATCAATCAATAATCATAATTAGTTGTCCCACCCAATTATAATCTGCCATCAACTAACGATAATCACATCGACAAAAAGTCAAGGTCTTTCGGGTTTGATAAAAAACCTAGAAAATAATCAATTCACAATATTCAACTAGTTGATCATCCTAGTCTAAATCGTGCATTAATCATACAAGAAAGTACAAAATATACTTGATAATCCAAGCACAAAATAGGATAAACCAAATCTCACAAATTCATAATGGAAATGCTTACCAATTTCTCCCAAGAGCATATTTAGCCTAGATTATGAAAACCCATAACATAATAGTAAGAATCCATGGTAAAAATAGAGTAAAATGTGAAGAATAAGGCCCTGTCCAGTTTAACTTATTTAAGCTCTAATAAATTCAGCTCAACTCCAATCAGCTCCTCTCAACTCTTCTCAACTCAAATCAACTATTCTCAACTCTTCTCAGTTCTTCTCAACTCAGCTCTTTTCAGCTCCAATCAACCAACTCAACTCAACTCTAATAATTTAAGATCGTCTACTTTCGACTTCATTCAAATCTTTTTTAATTTTGAAAGTTCTTTCATCTATTTTGAATACTATACTTGTAGTAAATGTTGTACATATTTGAATGTATGAATTATTATAATTATTTTGATTATGAAAAGCATACATAGTATCATGAATGTTTAATTTAACATACAATTAATATAATATATTACTAATTATTAACAAATTCTTAAATGACATAGAATTTAAAATCTTAATTTTAAAATCATTTAATTAATTTTCATTGAATTCAGGTAGATGCCTTCTAATGTTTC
>JAULKK010081415.1:0-18027 GCA_032355705.1 Rubia peregrina
TGGTTTTTAAAAGAAATCAATAAAAAATTTAAAAACCATCGACTATGACTAACAAAACATCAAATGAAAATCATAAACTGAAAATCATAAAAACATTAACAATCAGGAAATGAAAATCATAAAAAAACATCAACAAATTTTAAATTATCATTTTAATTTTTTTTACAAACATCAACTTATATCACCCAAAAGCTAAACACATCAATTCCGATCACCTAAACTTCACCTGGAAAATGAAAAACGTCAACATAAGAAAAAAACACTATAAAATATCAACCTATATCACCGAAAAAGTTACAAAATAAACTCCTATTACCTAAAACTCACCTAGAAAATGAAAAACATCAGCATGAGAGGAAAAAAAGCTAAAAATATCAACCCATATAACCCCAAAAAAACTACAAAACATCGACTCATATCTACTAAAACTCACCCAAAAAATGAAAATACATGAACACGGTAGGAAAAAGACTAAAAACATCAACAAAAAGGCTATGGTACCTCAAGAGTATAAATTCTTCACTTAGAAAATCACAAAATATCAGAAAATTATAAATTATTCACTTATGAGTTCAACCCACATGATGCAAGAGGTTGGACACACGGTAGGAGGAATGAGTTTGTAAATGGAAGAATTCGTGGCTAGGCTTTCACTAGTAGAGAAGGCTTGAATAATGACAACGTTAGAAGGCGGTTTCTCATGAACCGCCTTTAATGAGGAGCAGAAAGAGGTTTCGAGTTTGGAACTCCCTCCCTGGGTAACTTTATTTGTTTTGTTTTAAAGATGGTTTAAAATAGGTAAAGGCAAAACTGCCTTTAATTGCAATCAATTAAAGAAAAGCCAAAAGTACTTCCGAGTTTGGAGGTACTTCTTGGGCTATCTTCTTGGCCCAATATAAAAACCCTTAACATTAGGGTTTTCATCTACATTAAAAAAAACTATGTTTTTCCCCCAATCTCATATGCCTCTCTCCAACCACTCCCTCCCCACCCTCCACTC
Source organism: Rubia peregrina (assembly GCA_032355705.1). NCBI lineage: Eukaryota > Viridiplantae > Streptophyta > Magnoliopsida > Gentianales > Rubiaceae > Rubia > Rubia peregrina. The sequence continues at coordinate 1,001 of JAULKK010081415.1, forward strand.
TCGCCACCACTCTCACGCCACCCACTCTCCACCACTCCGCCACCCGTCCTCAACCACTCTCACTCCTTACCACCGCTTACTCTCATTCCTTTCTTTCAGCATTGACATCCACCATACCATTCAACACCACTCTCGCCTCCACCGATCTAAGCTACACCGCGTTGAGGGAAATGAGCCGTCGTGGGACAAGCTCAACGCCGTGAAGAAGGGCACCATCGTGGGAGAAGTTCTCTGCCCTGGGAGAATGGCTCTATCGCTGCCATGGGAGAATGGATATGTTTTTTCCGTGAAGAAGTTCCAGATTGCTAGTATTTTGTTTGTGAAATTGTTTTTGTTTAGACAGATGCAAATGCTAGTTGATCTAGATCGATTGTGTAATTATTTTCTTTGTCATCGTGGGGAAAATACGTATGCTAGTACTAGATCGATCTAATTTTTTGGTTAAAATTGCTCCATCAATTGTGTTTTATTGTAAGCTGTTGGAAACCTAATTGGTTTCTGGTAGCTTTTTTAATACCTCAGATTCATGTTCTGAATTCAAAACTTATCCCAATTAAAGATGGTTTTTGAACCACCTTTTATCGACGACAATCAAAGGCGGAGCCAGAGAAGTCACCTGATAAGTGACTTATCTGGTCCAGTAAAACCGTCTTTAATTTACTTGTTTCCACTAGTATTGACATTATGGATGACACCATGAGAGCTTGGAGAGCTAGGTTGGATTTGATTGAGCAGGAAGTGAAGGAGGATTTTTTTCGTTGTTGATGGGAGAGCCGTTGTGTAAGAGGAAGCTATGAGAGGATGCACACTTCAAAGCTTGAAGGCTTTCGTGGCCTAGTTCCCTATAAGAGGCAAGAATTAAGGCAAAAAGAGAGGAGAAAAAGGTGTTAGGCGAGGCGTATGAGACGGGCCCTTTGGGTCCCAAGAGTAAGTGCTTACTTTCATCCTTACTCCACTTTTGATTTGTAATTTGTATGATGCATTGGGGACAATACAAGGTTTAAGTGAGGGGTATGGAGTATTTAGGCACTTAGGAGTTCCAACAAGATTCCTTTGTGTTTGTGTGTTAGTTTCTTTTTGCTTATCTTCATTGTAGTATGAAGCTCATCTTTGGGCCATTTTGTGCTACACAAAAAATTGAGAAATTTAAAAATGAATTTTTTTATATACCCAGCTAAGTAAAAAATCAGAAAGGGTGAGTTAGGTAACAATGGGAGAGGCTCAAATAGGTCAAAATACCTATGCAAAAGTGAGAGATTATGGTGGAAAATGTGAGAAGTGAGCCTATAAAGAAAAAAAGTTGTGGGATGCTAGGATTAAAACCCGAAAGGACTCCTCGGCAAAATGAAAGAAATTGAAGAAAAAAATCCAATGGATGTCTTTGATAGTCTTTTAATGGTTCCTTTGGTAGAGAAACTTAGCTTCACAAACTCAATTTTTTGTGAACTTTACCCTTGATTTGGTATGAGGTTGGATAGGCTATCTTAGTTTCTTTAGGAAGTGAGAGTTTTGAGATTCTTGCATCTTTGGGGGAACTGGGTAGTCTAGGAATAATGTGGGATGTTTTGGGCAACTTTTTGCATGCTATATTCCGCTTGGATATTTGGTCGTTCTTGTTTACTCGAAGATGAGTAAGGGTTTAAGAGTAGGGGAATTGATGTGCACCCACAATCATGTGTTTCCTAATGCATTTAGCACATGTATCATTATTTTTTAATGGTTGATTGCTAGGTTTAGTTGAATTTACATCACAAGGGGTTTAGATAGCCTTTGTTTGTTTTCTTGTCTAAATCCTTTCTTTTGTATATATTTAGACCTAGTGGATACTATATCCATATGAGCATCTAGATCCTATTTTGTGAGCTCATTGTAGATCTCTCATAAGCACTTCAGAGTAGATTAATGAAGGCCATTAACAAGAATGGTAAAAGATATTTGACAGTCCCCAAGGATGGAAGTAGATCGAAGGCCACGTGCTTGATTGTGGTTGTGGATGGAATGTGCCAAAGAGAATAAGTGGAAGCCCAAAGGATTTAGAAGACTGGCATGGCCTTTCCCTTCTACACGGCTCGTGCCAACCAAGATGGTAGTTCAACTAAGAATAAGTGCAGACCGTGTCATTTTGCACGGCCCCTGCCAACCAAGAGGACCGTGTGGCTAAATACTGGCATGAGCTATGCTATTTTGCATGGCCTATGCACCTCGATGGTCAAGACTCAAAGACCCAGTCCGACCCCCTCAAAAATATGCATGGCCACGCCATCGGAAGATGAATAAATCAACTTCAGTATGCGAGCCACAAGAATTTGCACGGACCGGGCTATTCAGAGACCTTTCTAGCCAGCAGCCCACAAGGAATTTCATGGGCCTCATGCTTAGTTAGCTGAGAAACCTTGCCCAGTCGGTGGCTCGTGTGCTTTTGCACAGGCCGTGCAGCGCGAGCCATGTGCTATTGTACGACCTGTGCCAATGCAGCAACCTAGGGGTTTCCCTTATTTGGGCCTCTTTGAGGCCCATATCCTATCTACTATATAAGGACCTCTAGTCTACTAGGGTTTAGAAAAAAGATTCATTAGTTGTAATTCTATTTTCCTAGTTTCTATGAGTAGCTAGAGAAAGAAAGGGAATAACCCTTCTCTCTTCATTTAGTATTTCCTAGTTGTGCCCAAGGGCACTGAATCCAATAGTAAAATTGGGTTCAATGCTGAGGGAGTAGTTAATTTACTTGGGGATCTAATCTGTATTAATGATTTGGTAGAGATTTTGTGAGATTCTAGGTCTCCTTATTCTTTTATGTTTATGAATATCATGTTTGATTTAATCATTACGTTCTTGTGAAATGAATTGTATATATCCTATGATACACAATAGTTATATGTTCCATGTGTGGTACTAGGCTTGTTTGCCCATTGGGAGTGTCCGGTTAGGATATGGACCTTGGCTGTATGAGTGTATGCAAATAGGTCCATGAGCACCAATCCACACAAGTGTTTGCCTAATTTCGACTGGAAGATTTTATCTCAATAGACAAGGCATGATAGTTTGTGGCAACTAGGGTTGTAAGGTAGCAACCATTATCATTTCCACTCTAGAGCCATCATGAGATGCCGATTCCTTTTCCTTAGGCCTAGGGAGAAGCATTCCTAGTGAAGTGCCCAGGACGTATTTCTTTATGGGGAAATAAGAATGCAACTTGGTTGGACCGTATGATGTACTTTTCCTAATTGTGGAGGCAGCATTGATAGGATAGACGTAGGCACCTTTGTGTGACAGCCATTGGGAAGTGTTAACTATTGATCATACTATGTGACATAGACATTGGGATAGTTTTATGGGTTTTGTATGTTATAGAATCTAGGATCAAATTCATTTACCATTTATGCTATGAAAATATCCCCATGTCTAGCTTAATATAGCTTGTTCTCTTGTTTTGCATGCTTACTAGTTTTTAGACATCCCCCCGGAACCATGTTTGCGACACTAGTTATTCCCGACACATAATCACAGTGATGCTCGATTGTGAGTCTTGCATAGTTAGCTCTCGAATCCTAGCATCTCTGCGGATGAACCGGGACTAGCCACTAGCTAGTTTTTGTAGTTGAAAGTGAGTACGAGGGCAACATATAATTTCTATCTTTGCATCTAGCGATCTGCGGGAGAGTGACTTCTCTCCCGTTAAAAGGTTGATTTGTTATTAGCAACCCCGCGGAGTACGGATCAAAGAATATTTAGGGAGAGGCTAAAAAATCTCACCTTCAAGGAGGAAATGTTTCTCCGAGACAATTGCTGTTGAGAGACTATGACTCCCAACCTAGAGCAACAACTGATGTGCATCAATTGTCTAGTAATTGGGCCTAATGGGAATTTTGAGCTAAAATACGGATTGATACATTTGCTACCTTCATTTCTTGGTAAGCAAGGGGACATTACAAGAAATAACACATTTTACCTCAGTTCCGAAGGGCTTTTACCTTGGCTTTTTGTCCAAAAAATATGAGGTAAATGTAATCAGAGTAATAAGTGTATTTTTTTACCTCGCTTCAAAATCGGGGTAAAAAGTATTATTTATCTCAGTTTTTTTGGGAAATGAACCAAGGTAAATAGTAAATAACTGACTTTGGTACCGATGACAATGCGACGTCGGTCAATATGTGCATGCAGCCGACCTTCCAGGAAGCTTGCGACATCGGCAATGGCAATGTCGTAAATTAGAGTTAGCAAGGTCATTATTACCAGTAGGCGATGTCGCACAATTATCTAATCGATGTTGCAGATTGTGACTTATGACCGCAGTTTCAACCTGCAGTAAATATTTTGTAATTATGTATGTGAGGATTCCAAGGCCGACCAAAGTGCATTGTTGGAAAGAACAAATTCATGGAAGTCGATCAGCATGTTGTTTTGTGATGTCGGTTTGACCGTCGTTGCTTTGGTCAACACCCACACATGACATGGCATAGGGGTTCACACAACATCATTTTAATTAATTGACGTCGCTTGCATAGATGCAATTATAGTTCCGCATATGTGATGTATGAGGTGCTTGCGATCTCGCTTTGAATGACCTCGGTCATTTTGTGATACCATCCGTAACGTGTAACGATCATTGAGCAACGTCGTATTCATGGGATTGGAATAACCAAATAATAAATTATACGTGTACGACGTCGGTACTTAAAATATAAACATCAATTAAAATTTCATCAAAAGTGTTTTTGGCATCGAACGCCATTCACATGACATGTAAGTAAAACTAGCATAATGTATACAAATAAGAAATATATATACTATACCTTCTATACACAATAAAATTTATCAAAATTCTCACAAAATGAACTATATCATTGATACTCCATACCTAGTTAGAGATCTATATCAAGGTATAAAAAAACTTAGGAAAGTATCAAAGGGCATTTTAGAAAATAATGGTCACATAAAAAACTTAACCTAATACTAGTGCCTTATATAGTTGATGGGTTAAGTAAATTCGTCAAATTCTTTACCATAATGAAAAATGACCAACTTTCACGTACATCCCCCATCTGCGTGATGGTATGGTAATTTGTCCGCGAGAAAAGACTACAACATGGAGTAATCACTTAATAATTACAAAGGTTGGGTGTAGTTGTGTCATTATTTATTGAAACAAAATGTGAGAATAAGACATACCTTTTGTAGATCATATTTATATTTATCCACATTCGCTAAGAAATCCTGCAAAAATTTCATACAATAGTAACCGCTTTGCCATGGGGCCGATTGTTTTTTATGCTAACCGTACCCACTATTTGTTCATGAACACATAGTTATACACATATTGCAATAATTATTTAAAATCGATATTTTGTTGTAAATTTCAACCTTTAGGGACTTCCATTGGAATTCCTTGCGGGAGTTAATTAATGGATCTGTCATCACCTTGTAATTGCGAATGAAATTATCTCGGGGGCTTTTGATGTAATAGATCTAACTTAAACACCATGCTTGAGGGAATAATGAATATGGTGGCTATCCAATGTGTCCTAGAAATATGAAATTGGCATTAATTCATTATAAACCCACAATCTATAGTACAATAAAAATAGTGGTAAGTTAGTATGTACAGTTGACTTACCTTTCGTAATAAGGTGCGATATATATCGAATTCTCCCCTTTCAAAACCTAGGAGCTCAAGTAGGCTAAATTCTCTTCCATCGCCACATGTTGATGTTGGATCTTCAATGGGAAAAGAACCCCTATCCACCCCTTCATTTTGGAAATAGATTGTACATGCAAAAGCCTATATACACAGTAAATCTCAATAGACTGATGGGCAACACAATAATTACAACAATGAATAACGTTTGGTTGAGGAAATCATACTTACATGCTATGTAGTTACATCAGGGGAGGGGGGGGTGGAATTATTAAAATGGAACAAGGCCTCGAAAACCTCCTTCTGGATGACTTGATTTACTTTGTACCCGAAAATACCAACTTCTTCCATGGTAATTTGTCAAGATCGTGTGGATGTTCTTTAGAGAGTCATCCTTCGAGGGATGAATGGGGGTGGCTTCACTCCAGGGAGACAAGATTTTGTAGCCTTCTGATCCCTAAATGTACTTATTAATTTGGCCGGGCTACTAATCCTTGCCTCGATATACATGAAATCAATTTGAAAAGTTATGTGTAGAACTTTTTTCTCAACTCACGAACCATTTTATTTACCTTCTTTGGGGGGAGGTGTTTTCCAAAATAGAGAGAAAATGAAGGGGCCACTCAACAAATATTCCCACCACTCATCCACTGTAGTTGCCTTGGTATCTGGGATTGGAAGAACTATACCATCGACGAGGGTCTTCGTGACATTAACCACCATGCTCTTCTTTGCGGTCGGCTTATGATGATGCAATCGTATAGATGTGTACATTTTCCCTTCCACAACGACATGGCTCTCACCATTAACACGTTCGGAAACAAGAATGCACAAGGAATTATCCTTTACAAGAAGAGTCACTAATTTAAAACAAAGTATAAAATAATTTGAATATGAATAGTGGAATAAATTTACTTATACCTTCAAGTTGCGTTAGGTAGCCTCTGCCAACTTCATTCTTAGTTGGTCAAATGAAAGAGGTGTTGTCGAAGTCGGAGAAGTTGGTTCAGGCCTACTATCACATGCCGGGTGGTCATGTTTTGAGATTTCTGGTGAAGAAGCGCATGGAGTAGTTGAGGTTGTTGGTTTAGAACACGCTAGGATTCTCTCCAAGTCAAGTGGCATTTTTCTCCCATTTGATTCTTGCGAGACATAATCCACTAGTTGGGCAACGGTAGATTCCAAATGATCAATCTCTCTTTGTTGACTACTTGACAGAATATCAACCATCGTTGGTCGAGGTTTGACAAAGACGTCCTTATGTGTAGCGAGAGTGCTAACAACCCGGAACTGGCCCGGATGTTCTTTCTTGTTTGGTGCTACACCAAGTATGTATTTCTTTCCAATCCCAATGAACTCGCCGGACTCTTGGCTTTATTTTTAAGTCCTCTAATATGTTACCATTTTTCGATCACATTTATTCGTTCAAATTTGGAAAATTTAAAATTTGATGGGCTACCACATCCGCCTCTTTGGTGTGGAACTTACCCTCTTGCTTCTTGTGCCTTTTGTATCCTTTTAATCAATTTTCAAATTTGGGAATCTCATCTGATGATGGATATTCGGTAGAATTCCTCACTTCTTTGTCCATCATCCCACGCTCAACTTTTTTAAACACTCTAGCCTCAAAAATTTCTTTCATGATAATTCTTGTTACTAGTGTGTATCCACCTTGACTCATGGTGTGTTGCATATTGTTTTCTTTTGGAACCTCAACATTGTTTTTCTATTCGACACTTTGAAAACATAAAAAAAAATGTGGTCTGGATTTTAAAATGAAGAAGGTAATTAATGAGGGAGAATTGTAACTCAATTACCCTGTGTCAGTGTGACGTCGTTTACTAGTCTCGCGTGAAATTGCATCAGTCGAATGGACATCATGCGACATCGCCTCTACTGTTGAACCGAGACAGTGCCTAAACTTTGTTTTTAAAAAATGTCACACACTACTTGGTAGAAACGATCTAGAGCCTGAATAGTACTATGCGACATCTCTTTGTCCAGTTTGTGTACTCTAGTTTAGGAGATTAAGGTTTGTTACAATTATTAAGCAATGACAATCACATACCACAAATGTAATTGATTGTAATCATGATAATATAATCATGCATATGTGACCCTCCCCCTTCCTGCGTCACTAATCAATCAACAAACCACAGGAGATCCACCAATTGAAAACCGAGATGAGGCTAAGTGTTAAGGGTTAAAGATAGAGATTTGTATTTTTCCCATTCCTACTACTGTACTACCAAGATTGGTAGATATTAGGAAGTACCATGGTCGTCCAAAGAGATGTTAGGAATCTAATAATTAACTACACATAAATGGGACCGGGTCATCAATCCGACCACATGTTAGGAATAATAGTGTTGATAAAACAAGCATTGGGAGGTTTTTAAACTAAAACTAATAACCTGCAATTTGGTCACGAGAATAAACTATATAAACTAGCACTTGGGGAATTTTTACATAACATGATTAATGTCATTTTGATCCTCGATTTCATGACATACAAGAACTATGAACCTATTCTAGTGTTTGAACAACGTGGTGTGGTCGATGGTCAACCATTCCCCATACTTTTCACGTAGGGTCGCATGTAATCTTCCATCGGCACCACCTCCGTAATTACGAAGCCCTGCTTTCCGTGCAAATATGAGTCTCCCTTATACAATTATGTCTCAGGCACTACACCATGAATGCTTCTCCCTAAGCCTAAAAAGGAAAAGATGGCAAAACACCTTATCGATGGTTCTAGGGTTGTAAAGCTAAAACTAGTTTGCTACTTTAACTATTTCTACCTGCTACCCTTCGGACTAACTTGTCAGCTTAATGGTGTATGGTCGATCGTAACGTTAACAACGGAAACCTACGTGCACACACCCACGTGGATCCGGACCCATGGTTACCCCAAGCGCACCTAGGTTTCCCTTTTGAGGGGTATCAATAGTGCAGCAACATGAAATTATACTTTTGTGTGTGTTAATTAAGTGTGCCAATTATGCAATTCACAAGAATATGAAGAACAAGCGAACATGATGATCACAAAACACATAGAAATTGGTACTAAAAAGTCTCACAAAATAGACATTAATATATGAAAAAATATATGATCCCCAAGTTAATTACTACTCCCTAAGTATTGAACCCAAGTATTTCATTAGATTCAATACTTTTGGGAAAAAAATAATAAAGATAATAAAGAAAAAATAACCTAGAGAGAAGGGATATTATTTTCTATCTCTAGCCTACTCTTGAAGATGAAAAATGGGCATAAACTTAAACCATAGTAGATAAAGGTTCATATATAGTAGTAGTAGAAAATTGAGCCTTGAATAAGGACAAAAAATCCCTAGCAGCCGTAATTTGCATGGCCTGTGGAAAACAACACGATTCTTATAAAATAGCCCGTGTGCCGTGGCACGGTCAGTGCAACCTCGTGGAGCGTGAGCCACATGGACTGACATGGGTTGTACAGCCTCGTTTAAGGCGGGGTGCACGAGCCTCTACAGGCCATGGGCTGGTGCCTCCTCTAGAACTTTTGATTCGAGAGCCTCGTGTTGTTTGATGCAATCCATCGGCCAGAAGGTTTTTTACTTAGAAACATTGCGTGTCCCATGCTATTTTTCACACCCTCTGGATTGGTCTTGACTTTTGGGACTTGAAACAACACAGTCCCTGTAAAACGGAGTGGCGGGTGCCCATACTTAGACATTTGGAGGTTAAATTGGAACCCTTGTGCAATGGCCCACACGGACGTTCAAAGCCCGTATAAATTTTCACGGGCCATGCAAGCCACTTTACACGGACTTGCACATATAGTTTTTTCCTCGTGCATAGACTATGTTGGCTGGTTGGCCAGCTGATTTGTTTTCTTCACTACGGATGATCCGATTTGAGAGTTCTTGTAGTCAATTTTTATAGTTCTTGAGAAGACAAATCCAATGGTACCACACACAAAGGATGATTCTTCTCGGATCATTCTCAGAACTCTTTGCAACTCTCAGACTACAATTTCTCCGCTTCTTTCTTGGCCTTCTTAAATTTTGAATCGACCTTTCTCGGGCTCAATTCCATCGACCACCATGCTTTGGAGTCTTTGGACTTAAATCTACTACCATTCTTACGAATGACCTTCGATATCTTCTACCATCCTTGTGAATGGACTTCAAATATCTTCTACCAACATCGCAGATGGCTTCTACAAGAAGATGATGAAAAAGTACTCACGAACCACCTACTAATAAGATCACAAAGGAAGATCTAGGTGCCCATGAATACAAAGTGTTCATTAACTTCAATTAAGTCTCAAAAACACAGGATTTAGACAAGAAAACCAAAAATATCCATCTTAACCCTTTGTCGTGTAAAGCTAATTAAAACTAGCAATCAACCAAACAAAAGATGATGATAAATGCATTGGTTAATGCATGCAAAAATATGCATATCTATATGCTAGTCAATCCAACAATATACCCCTTTTCATACAGATATAATTATAAATCCACTATGTCTATTCTTTGTAGCATGTAAAGGTTAATTTCTTACCGATTCTTTGTTTGAAAGCTTTCTTCCAATGAAACCCTTCCTGCTCGATTCACTAATGAAGGGATGCTTAATTCTTGGGTTGGAATTTCTCTTCTTTCCAAAAACTTAATCCCTAGCCAATTTGGTTTTGAAATCTCTCCATCTCTCTCCAAAGTGCCGTACTGTTCTACTCTTCAACTTTTCCATGTCTTCACACTCAATATCGAAGGCCCACTCGAGGACCTTCCACATTTTTTTCTTGTATGAATGATCGATTCGAAGCTATGAATCGTACAAGCACATGTCTACGTTTGTCCTCACAGTCAATCCTAAGTAACTAGACTGTCAATTTCTTTCTTCGCCTATTGCATTTCTAATATGGTCAAATTTCATTGGACATTTGATACATTTGTCCACCATTTTTATTAATTTCTTACAAATAGCCCTACCCTAACCTTGCTTATAACTTTTTGATACATTACCATCTCTCCATTATTCGGGCCATTTCCTCTTGTCGTGAATCACCACTCCACGACCAAAAATGAAGTTAATTTATCACACAACACTATGTCATCCATAATATTAAGTTAATATTGCACAAAATGAAGCTAAAAATATGCTCAAAATGAAATAATTTGGCACATAAACACTATATCATCCATCAGGTGACACACTACCTAAATCTCTTTCATAGATGATCTTCATTTTTTCTGACAACAATCCATAGGAAGATTATGCTCTTTTTGTTTGTTTTTCTCACAGGAAGCAGCAGTAGGGATGGAATAACACTAGAGCTCAACACTTCGCCGAGCAACAAAGTTTCCCTTGGTCTCTGACCCAGACAACACTGAGCTACACTGAACTCAACACTTCACCCAGATGGATGTTTACAACAGGAACCAGAAAAGCTCACCATGAACCAGAATTTGGTTGTTTTAATATAGCTTTTGTATGTATAACTAGTAGATCGCTTCAAACCTACTTTTCCTAACTATTTCTTTGGGAAAAGTTGTGTTTCGTATTCTCAATTCGCTAAGCTGCCTTTTGATGCAAGTTAGGATGTAGGTATTCTTTTGTATATCAATACAAGACGTTGGAATCTCCCGTGCCTATCGATTCTTTTGGAGGCAAATATTTTGCCTCATCAGATTGATTTTTGTGTAAAAACTAAGCTATCACACCTCTTTTGGAAAGCTTTGGGGAGCCTAATGAATTTCCCTCCACCTGAAGGTGGTTTAATTTTTTTTAAAAGATCTTCATTTGAATAAAACATATGAGGAAAATAAAACATGTCCTGCGATTACCATATCAAATAAACACCTTTTTAAAACTTTAAAAAGTGTTACACACAATACATATTTAAAAAAAATAAAATCTTTAAAGTATCCACACAACCCTACTTGTATTGGCCACATAACAAAATAGATGAAAACGAAGACATAACAATAACAAACCCTCATTTAAAAATCATTCCAAAGGAATGTAACAATGACAATATGATCATGTTTGTGTTGTTTGAAAGAAGAAACCATACCACAATTTTGTTTCATGGAATCCCCCCTATGTTGACATCATTATTTTCCCTTTGCTTCTTCATTAAACCTCTCTGGGGAGATATATTTGAAGGTTTTTGGTGCTTGATATATTGGAGGAGGAAGGAAATAGAGATGATGAAATTTTGGTCTTAGAGGATGGAGGTTGCCACATTTGGCAATGAATGCCTTTTCAAAGTGTTTTGGGCTTTTTTTCCTAAGTGTGGCTCATAAATGTATTCTCCTACTAGGCTTGCGACGTCGCAATAGTTGTGTCACTTGTCCGTCACGTTAATATTAGGTCTTCATGTGGGTCAATATTGGCCCAATAGGCCCATTTGCTAACAAATTGTGACATCACATAATGCTCGGTCAAATATCGGGATATACAGAGTATAATCCGACATCACAAGCTTAACTGGATTGGAATTCATATAATGGGCCAGCATATGGGCCAAATGGCCCATTTCCCAAATGTGGATGAAGTCACTGTGTATTCGTTACCTGATCGGTATAAGCGATGTCATGTGCAAGGACATCAACTAGGGAATCCCTTCCATTATCAGTTCTATAATGGAAATTACATGTTGTTCATCATCATTTGTAATCGATGTTATTTGAGAAGTTCATATATATGTTGACTTCATAAATTAGGTTTTGTGAAATTTTAGCCGACAGGTAATGTCAACCCTTTCACAACTATTACAGGATATATATGTTGATGGTCGGTTATAGCCAATTTTCAGGTACAACATCAATCCTACTACACTAGTAATGGGATAAACATTACTAGTTCAATATTATTGGCTGTTTTAGGGCATGTTATAGAAAATGTTATTCGAAACAAGTAGATATAAAATTATACTTATCGAAGGGGGTATTTCAGTTGAATCAAAGAACAATGAATCCTACTACACAAGTAATGATTTGAACACTATTGGCTGAATTATGAAGATGTCGAGAGCCAGGCATAGGAAACGTTACTCAAAACTATTTGATATCAGTTATAGAAATTACGTAGGGTTCTCCAGTTATCCCCACGAATAGTTAATCTTACAACATAAGAAATGTTTTGAATAGTAATGGTTCAATTATCATGATTATCGAGGGCCACACATAGGCAACGTTACTCGAAACTGTTTGATATCAGATATAGTAATTACGTAGGGTTCTCCTGTTATCCGAGCAAATAGTCAATCCTTCCATGTACACAAGTAATTTTTTGAACAATACTGGTTCAATCATCAAGATTGTCGACGGTCTAGTTGATAAGATGTCAAACATATCATTTACTATATTTTTCTTAGTTTAGTATTTTTAGTAGTTTAACACTATAATCTTTTTCCCACTATGTTTTTTTAATGAGGTAGTGTGCTCATATTTAGAATTATTTTTTAAATATGATAATTTAGGATTTTTAATTTGATTAGAATTAGATTTGGTAAGATTATATAAGACAATATTTATTCAAGATTAGTTTGAATAAATTTTGGCCATATATACTCATTTTATTTTAGATATTTTATTTAGATATGGTTTTAGCTTCCTAAAGCTGCCATAATTCTTTTCAGTTTCTATTTGCACTGGCCGAATTATTTCCTATAAATAGGGGAGGCCATCCACGACATTTAAAAACATTATTATCAATCAAATATTCATAATTTTTGAGTTATACTCATTGCTTGTGAGCGTCTTCATTGTTACTTAATCCTTTGGGTTAATTAAGTATCAATAACCTTCTGAACAGATCTTACAGGCTATTTAGTATGCAAGTAGAGATTGAGAGTATCCCAAGGGTTAGACTCTTGAATTTCATGTGGCGCATTAAGGTTGGGCGAGATCCCTCTTGTTGTCCAATATCTAAAATTCTGCAAACCAGAGTCTTCGCAAGGAGATTCATACCACTGGTATAGGAAATGTCACTTGAAACTATTTGATATCAGTTATAGAAATTAAGAAAGGTTCTTCCGTTATCGCCAAGAATAGTCAATCCTACTACACAAGTAATCTTTTGAACAGTATTGGTTCAATTATCAAGATTGTCGTGGGCCGAGTATAGGCAATGTTACTTGAAACTATTTGATATCATTTATAGCAATTGCGATGGGTACTCCAGTTATTCCTAGGAACAATCAATCCCTTTACTTTTAATTACACAAATATTCAACTGTGGAACACGAGCAACAATAGTCTTATTCGACTGTGCGAATAGGTGGTTATACACGATCACATTCGAGACTGCAAAGTAATGAGTGGTAAAACTTCCTCAATGTTATTGTGACGTGCTACACTAACAGACCCTTACAACAATAGTTTGAGGTTAATGAAGAACTGTTCTAGATTACTATTATGATTTACATTATTTTAACATTAAATGTGATACATTAAAATATTTCAAAATTAATTACATCGGGGCTTGGATTTAGGATATAGTGTCCATGAATTTGGATGAAAAAAAGGATTTATGGCCCATTGCAATATGCGACGTTGCTGGGTTATCGACTTCCAGTCGATTAAGCCAATTTTGAATAGTGACACTGGGGTTTTAACCCACTATTATTCAAGCCCAAATTGTTAAGACAACTGGGTGTTGTCTTATTTGGCCCAGTACCCCTACACTGGGACGTCAGTCACTTAATCGGTTAAAGTTTGAAAATATCGATTAGGTATACGACTTAGATGTGACATTTCATTCATCGATTAAACGACACCATATGACTCTAAACATTTAAAATGTCGAACCTCCACCCATTTGCATTCCCAAAATCGACGCTGCATATTCAAATCGCTCTAACATCCGCCAAAAATTCGCCACATAATCGTAAAATTCAACCGCCAAATTGCCTATATATATAAACACCCTAATCCTTTGTTCTTCACCATTCATCGCAACCGATGACCATACCATATTACCGCCGAACCCCAGACAAGGTTAGATTTTGAATCCGTTCTCTCCCATTTGTTTATTAAATTTTTGGTTATAATTTATTCTTTATCGAAATATGTTGCTATACTTCTTTTTTTAATATTTTATTAGTTTTTGGTTATGATTGATTAGGTTTTAGGTCTCTTTGGTTAGTGTCTCACATTTTATTAAATGATTGGATGAAATGAGGTGGATGAGGTGGGCAAAAATATAATTTTTGCATATATGTGTCATAAGTGTCGATGGTCTGGGGCATATGTGATAGATAGATTTCCATTTTTGACCATTCGGCTGATTGTGTCATACAATTCGGTCAAGTCAACACACTTTGCAATGTCGCACATTCATTATCACATGAATGTGAGACGTCGCATTGGGTATTTTGTTGAACTGAATTGTTAACGGCATGCTAGTGAGTTTGGTCACACCATCTCCTTCATCAGTAATTATTTGTACATAATACTGATTACAGTTTATGAAAATGTCCCGCAAATGCCAGTGAAGCAGAGTGAAAAATATTCTAGGGGAAAGAGAAGTGGAGAGGGTTCCTCTCGGTCCAAAAAATGAAGGCCATCTTCAAGGGAAACTGTTTTTCACTGAGGAAAATGAAAAGCGCTACCAGTTAGTCAGCAAAAGGAGAATTAAGGAGGCAGGGCCCTGAAGGCCGAGGATGTGCAGCGAGTCCAGCTAGACGTATTCTTCGAGCCATTCAAAGCATTGGGAATAAAAGGGGCTTATTTTCCTGGGAAATCCCACCTATGACAACGAGGTGAAAGAGTTCTATTCAAAATTTGATTGGTTCAGTACTGGGAAATAAAAGACACTAGTGAACGGAGTGGATATGCATTTGACTAATGAAGTGATTGGGTGTAGAATTGGTGTACATGAGAAGAATCTGGTTGAAAGAATCCACCTCTACTTCTAGGACTCGTTGCCTAACAGGGTCCCTGTCAATGATCAGTCCTAGAAGTAGAGGTGGATTCTTTCAACCAGATGGTGGAAAGGTATTTCAAGCTTAGAGTGGGAAACAATGTCTTCAAGGATAGGGACATCAAGATTGATGTTTTGAAACTTGAGCAGAGGATGATGTACAACATCATTGTCCAATACCTCATCCCGGCTGGCCATCCTTCTAAGTCTACGATCAATGACACTATCCTCTATTGGTACATTGTGGAGAACAAGGTTTTTGACCCCGGTTATACCATCACCCAGGAGATGCACACTGCAGTTGTTGCGTGGTACAAGATGGACCCTCCCATATGGAAAAATCATCACCGCCCTAAGGGAGAAGCAAGGTTTTCCCACCCGATCTATGCAGAAGATCATGCCAAGGTACTACAGTGAGAACTACTTTTGCCAAAAGCATTGGCACTGGGAGACGGGGGCTTTGATTGATCAAAACATCTACAATTCCAATCTTGATCTGACATCCACCTCTGTAAATGAGGCTACTCTATTGCACTTCACCACTGGCCACTCTACACCTTTCACTCCTGGCCCACGAACTGGTATGAAATTTTTTGTCATATTTTGTTCATTCTTAACTATGATTTATTACGTCAATCTAATAAGAATGATTTGGACATAATTTTTTAGTATCAAGACTTAAAAAAGTTCCTAGAACATGCTCTTGAAGGGCATGACTAAGACCAAGGAATTTTTGCTATGTTTGGAAGAAAACCATCAGAGGATCTTGGAAAAGTTGACAGGTATGAGGGCACTTCTTGGTGGTGGAAAAAATGTGCGTCCTGTGGCCCCTTATGTGGCTGAACGGGTGCCAGTGCAAGATGAGATGAGGAGTCCAGGGATAAAGAAACTGATGCACTGGCTAGTGATGAAAAAGAATCAGATTATGGTGAGAATTCAGGGTCTCGCGACGAGGGTGCCAAGGGTGTGGATGAGAATTTGGATCTACCAATAGTTTGACGGAGGATGATGTGGAGCCCTTGATACTCGATGCCGACCCTTGATTTCTTTTATATAATATGTGATGAATTGTTGGTAGTTGTAGATGTTGCATTTAACAATTAATTGTGTTGCATGTTATTGGATTTTTGTTGTTCGCATGCGTACACTAAAATTTGATTATGTTTCCCTATTATTTACTTATTGTAGAATACAATGTTACATGTCTAATATTTTTTATTTGTTCTTGGCTGTTGTGAACTTGGAATGAGGACTTCTAGTTTTTTATTCCATGTTCTGGTTTTATATTTGATAGTTGTTAATTGAATTGCAGTTTATAGCATTTGAAGCTGAACATATGTCGAGGAATACTAGTCGGGTTAACCGATAACTTGCCGATGTATGTACGAGTTCACATGAATTATACTCCCTCCGTCCCACTTTAAATTGCTTATTTACTTTTTCACGGTCTTCAATGAGCACGTTTGACCTTAAATAT
>JAULKK010081521.1:0-18027 GCA_032355705.1 Rubia peregrina
TCACAAAGACAACCAATGTTGGTAAGCGAGAAAGGCGTGTGACATCGGTCATTCATGTGTGTGAGAGAGATGGCCAAAAGGGAATCGACGTCGGTAAGCAAGAAAGTGCAACGTCGGTCATTCATGTCTGTGAGAGGGTTGTGCGACGTTGGTCACAAAAATAACTGATGTCAGTAAGCGAGAAAGGCGTGCGGCGTCGGTCATTTAAGAACTTTTATGTCAATTTTCAAAAAATATTTGCAATAGAAAGAGTACTTTTTACCTCAGTTTTTTTAACCAAAGTAAATAATACTTTTTGCTTCATTTTTTAAAATAAGCCAGGTAAAAAAAATTTACTTCGATTATTTGACCTAAACCAAAACAATTGAGGTAAAGGGGGTGAAGAGGTCATTTTTATTGTAGTGTTGTGTGAAACTATCACCTTGAATCTTCGTATCATTTTCATCTGTACTTACTTTATACTTTGTTGCATTTCCTAGGTTGAACACTTTAAATGCTTTAGTTGGTTGTGCAGCCCTGTATTCCTTCTGAAATTTATAGTACAATGACAAAGCATACTCTTGAGTTGCATGTTTGAGTATTTTTTCATCCACGTATAGCCAGCGTTGGCACTGAACATGAGCATTGATTTTCCTTCGTTATTTCTTTTACCCTCCAACTACTAGGAAATACTTCCATAGTCACCAGTTGAATGTCACAATGGCACCGGTATTTTGTCCCATATCATACCGGTGCCTAAGTAACCCGGTGCAAATTTGGAGAGTTATGAGCACCGGTAAACAATACCGGTGCTATAAATTGAGCACCTGTAGGAAGAGAATCAGTGCTAAGAAAATTAGACAAGGTTCGACAAGGGCACCTCCAGATCAAATTATTGGGCAACGGTACAACTTGTGCCGGTGCTGAATCATATCCATAACGGTGTCTAAATATGCATTGTATATACATATACTAGGCACCGGTACACCTAATCAATGTTGGTGCTTATTTTTCGGCATCTGTTTCCTTTTTTCTTGGGGTGCTTAGATATTTTTAGCCCTAAAAATTATAGTTAGTATCATTTTTTAACACAGGTATAAAATTTATTAGTGGCACCGGTATCAAATCAATGTACAATGATTGACGAATCATAGCACCGGTACTAACTTCATGAAATGACTGGTACTAGATATATTTTTGAATTTGGACACAATCCCGGACTACCATGGGTAAAATGGATTATATTTAATCCCACAGAACTGTATAAGAAATTAAAATTTTGCTACTGACTAAAAATTATTCCAGAAATGATAAAATAAAAGAAATCATGAAATATCCTTTTAAATACACTTTTTCCCATCACTCATCCAAACATAACACTCAATTAAAGTCTCCTGGATCATTTTTAGCATGTTTTACAAAATTAGTAAGTCATGCCTCGCACCATCTGTTCGCCAACCCTTGAATTTTGTAGGCGGGGTATTGCCACTTGTTTTATTGAAACCCTCAATTCGATACGAATAAATGTTAGTTAGTAGACTACAAGAGAATGAACAACAATTGTTATTTGTTAACATTTTTTATATTACGTCAAGTGGATTACTCCAATTCATATTCATAGCCAACTCCTCCAAGAATAGCATGGAATAGTAGGCGCACTCCCAGCAACCTCCTTGTCCTCGGTACTAACATACGATACCACAAGACATAATGTATAATCAGTGTAAGGTCAGAAGGAAAGTTAAAAAGTATGTATAAAGTTTTATGGTGAATACTGAAGTCAATGTTTGTTTCACTTCTAGCTGAAATCGGTTGAGGGTTCATTCTTCCTCTTCTCCACCTCATATTTACGTGCAAGCCCGGGGAAATTTTATTTACGAAATGAATATAAAAAATTTGATAGCAATAATGAAGTCTAGTTTAACAAATATTAATACTTGGAAATAACCTAGGAATCAACGTAATTGTTAGACTTTATACTACCGGTAAGTGTGTCCAATGTGAAGACATTGTTTGTATCGGGACATATGAAAATGAGGAACCAATGGGAGCTGCATTAGCATTTAACAAATTATTATCTTATGTGAATTTTACTATAGTATGCAAACATTAATGTAACGTGTCTGGCCTCCTGAGGTAGGGCACCACTTAAATATCGGCGTCCGATTCAACCACAGTTTTCCAGATGAGGACAAGCCGGTTGTTGATATCATTCTCCTCCTGAGCGGTGTCATTTCTTCCGGTGTTTGCGACACATAATTGGATTCTCCGCTTGTTCGTGCCCTTCACTTTACTCCACAAATGCCTGTTAGCATACAAGTCAATTAGTGGCATCACTATGTTATTTAACCAAAAAAGGTAATTGATGAATTTGAAACTTACTCAATCCACAATTCTAGCCGAGTGTTCGAGATCCATGTCATGCCATGACAATTGCCAAGCTTGCATCCAAATTCCAACATTTGCTCGATGTCAAGTCCATATTTGTTTGGTCTAGCAAATGTGGATACAATAAACTGGGTGAAATGCATAACCTTCCATCAAGCATTCACATGAATTTCCACCTCATTGCAATGTTTGATGAACTCCATCATCATTGGATAATCTATTAATTTCCAGCGGCTTACAATCTGCATTTGGCTCGTAAAAACAATGTATTAAGTATATGAAACTTGTCGAAACAGAATAGTTATGTGGTTTCATAGAATTACCTATATCAGCGGCTTGGTTCGCATCTCTGAATATTTTTTGCCTGGCCTGTAACTGGTTGTCGAACCGGATGGCTGTGTGAATGAAGTATTGACAGACTGTTACACATGACAAGGAAACAATGTAATTTCATTATTAGAATTTCAATAATTTCAATATGTACCACATTAATAATATGTTCATAAAAATTTAATTGAAATACCTTATCGTTGGGGACCTCTAGGAAATTCCATTCCTTATTGGAGCCATCATTGAGAGCCACCTCCTTCTCCTGCTCAATTGGGATATCCAAATCCTGGCTGATATAAGTTAAGGGCCAGTTCACGACATGTCCAACATCGACGAACTTGTGGTTGGTGGAGGAAAATCTTGTTCTAACATGGAATACCAGGTAAGAAACTCGGACACCAGCAGCTCCACTTGCTAATGTATGACTGTGGCAATTTTTTTTGGAGAAATCCTTTCACCACCATTGGCCTTGGACTTATCTAGCTGCTTAATGAACAAAGAAACTCTCTCCCCTTTTTTTTCATGCATTGTAGCACAACACTATATTTTTAGAAAATATATAACAATATTTTTATAAATACTGGGTATGACACAAATAAAATGAAATTGTAATCTTATTTCACCTCCTCATCGCTTGGACAACCCTCGTATTTGGTCGGTGTCACGATGACTTGGCCCAATGCCTTTTTAATGAATGTCTTGAGATCATTGAGCCCCACAAGAATTTGGAACCCTCCAGCTGTGCCTTCACCACCGATCGGTCTACATGTTACTTCTTTTTTATTGCTGTGCTAGGGGAAGATTTGGAAAAGATGGGTTTCAGATTTGGGGGAAGAATTGTGTCAGATTTTTTGATGAAATGATAAATGTAAAATTTTAATTTTGTAAGGGTAATAATGTCTTTTTAAATACTGAACATTTCCTGAAAAGGAAAGTATGCAGATTTGCCTAGGGCGGTCTAAAAAGGAATATGTGCAAAATTGGCTAGGACGAAGGGAGTAAATCAAAATGCCAATGAGATTAAGAGGAGCATAAAATTGGGGATTTACAAATTCAGTAAAATAGAGTAGGACGTTAAAATTGTAATAAAACACCATAATAATAGAAAGCAAAATAAGTTTACAAACAGATGAAATTAATTAATTAGTCTACACCACATCTATCGTACCTGATCCCGAATATTTCGAGGTTGATTGCTTTACAAAACTAAAATTAGTTAGTCGACAATCATCTGAAAATACAGGTTTTTTTCTCCATCCATCATAATTTTAAGGTGTTACATTTGTTAGCATTCAATAGAAAATCTATTGTATATTTGTTAGATTGGTCTCTAGACAGGCGACCTGTCCATTAGCTTATGAACAAGCAATTCATTTTTTTACCTTATACACTGTATTTGTTAAATTACATACAAAATTTTGATGTTTTGAAAATATATTTTTATATTTTCACATTCAAATACATATTTTTTTTTACTTTCAAAATATAATATTTAAATTTTATGAAATGAATATTTAAGGTAAAAATCACTGTGGATTGTCCATAAACTTGTACAAAGGCCGCATTTCCGAAGAGATTCTCTATTTGTTACAAATCTATAGAAAATCTATCGTCATTAATTTCAAATTTCATTTCTAGTGATTATATTGGTCATTATTCCATAGAAATCTATTGTATCTACTTTTACTATTAAAGCTGAAATTGTAATTGTCATGGGTTGGTGTTAACCGTGCTGTTTTGTGCTATAATGCAACTACTATCATTCGTCGCACTGCTTCCAACACACTACCTTTTATGTGGATAAGTGTGCAGCAAAATACACAAAAATTTAGACTGGGAGCAAGAGCGACAAAAGAGAGATAAGTGCAATATAAATATAAACCCCACTTAAATCGGGTATTCCCAATTTTGTTTCAATTTTAGTTTCACTCTTATTTCATTTTTTATGAATGCGAATGTTTATTTTAAAAACATTTGTTCCGACTAAAATATTGTGTGGTTAAAATATAATTACGTTAAATATGTACTAAAAATTATATAATGGTATCAAATCAACAAAATCAGTTAAATAATTTTTTTTAAAGTTTCCACCGCTCCTGACTAGGGTTTCGTCTCCGCCCGTGCCTCTATCATCTCTCTGTAGCTAGGGTGAAGGGATTTGTGGCAAAGGAATTCACGCCTCCCGACCTCTCTGCAACGATGGAGTGGCAATGGCTAAGGTTCGCGGCAGGGACGACGGCGGTGAGGGAGCAAAATTTGTGAATGGTCTCAGATTTGGAAAAGATGGGTTTCAGATTTGGGGAAAGAATTGTGCCAGATTTTTGTTGAAATAATAAATGTAGAATTCTAATTCTGGAAGGGTAATAATGTCTTTTTAAATGCTGAACATTTCCAGAAAAGGGAAGTGTGCAAATTTTCCTGGGACGGCCTAAAAGGAATGTGTGCAGAATCGGTTAGCACAAAGGGAGTAAATCAAAATGCCAATGAAATTAGGAGGAGCATAAAATTAGGGTGTTACTAATTCAGTAAAATAGAGTAGGATTTTAAAACTGTAATAAAACATCCTAATTATAGAAGGCAAAATAAGTTTACAAACAGATGAAATTAATTAATCAGTCCACACCGCATCTATCATACCTGATCCCGAACATTTCGATATTGATTGCTTTACAAAATTCAAATTAGTTAGCCGACAATCATCTGAAAATACAGGTTTTTTCTCCATCCATTTCAATTTTAAGGTGTTACATTTTTTAGTATTCAATAGATAATATATTGTATATTTGTTAGATTGGGACTCCAGACAGGCGACCTGTCCATAAGGTTATGAACCGGCCATTTATTTTTTTACCTTTTACACTGTATTTGTTAAATCACATACTAAATTTTGATGTTTTGAAAATATATTTTTATATTTCATATTTTTATATTTTCACATTAAAATACATATTATTACTTATTTTAACTCTTAAATATAATATTTAAATTTTATTTAAAAATAAAACATTTAAGGTTAAAATCACTATGGATTGTCCATAAACTTGTGGAAAGACGGCATTTTCGGAGACTTTCTAAATGAACGAGAATATACCGTGGAAGAAGAAGGAGAAGGATGCTGCATTTGCATGGTAAAATTTATTACTTAGGATTATAAACTAAATTTTATAGAATCGGTAAATTTGATAATTTAATTACTTTTTAAAATATTTTTCGTAGTGTGAAGTGAGGAATGAGGGAAATGTTGTTCGACTGGAGTGCGACCATCGCTATCACTTCACTTGCATCAACCAATGTCTCCAACAAAGGAAGAATGGTCCAATATGCAAGAGGATTGGATTTCCTTCTGCTTAAGTGCAAACAACATAAAGCTCTATTTATGAAGAAAAAAAATATGTTGCTTCAATTTATCATTTTGCGAGATATACTCGTCTCACTTTCTTTACATTTTTCAGAATATCCTCTGTCATTTTGTAGTAGTAAATTAACTTGTGGAATATTTATAAGTAGATTTTAATTTTATATTATAAACTCTATTTTAAGACTTTAATTTTTTATGGATTACCATATTTTTCTACCCTAAAGTTTTGGAGTAGTGCACAGACGATGAGACATATCAAATTTACCATGAACGGAAAAATTATTTGGTGCAACACTTGTAACCACTTTACTGTGCCGGGGTTGTCCAAATATCCAAAAAAAATCAATACACATCAGCTTTCAAAGTTTATTTTTAATTTCATCATACCATACAAACTACACACTTCACTTTATGTCATTATTCACTATCCAACTTTGATCAAATATTTAAATAGATACATGAACAATATATTATCGTATGTGATATTGTTGAATAAAAAGAAATTTTCCATTATTATACGTAGTTAAATATATTAACGATTAGACAAGTTTCTTGATTACCGTCAAAATAATTTTGTGCAATTTGAAGTGGGACAGAGGGAGTAGTTTTTCTCTGATTATTTTTAATCTGTATCATCCCAAACCTGTTATAATGGCGGAACCCAACCTGGAGCTCATAAATGATGCATGTATGAATTATGAAAGGAAAACACAAATTTATCGAACGAGTTTTATTGGAGTTTATTATGCGCTCCACCTTGGTACAAGCATTGTCAAGGAAATGTTTTTTTAAAACAAAAACAAGTCTAGGAAATGCTGAATTTGAATATACTGCATTCGTGCGGTGTGTGTGCTTTTCTCGTACAATTTTGTATTTGAAGATTGCTCATCTTTTTTCTGCATTTCTTTCAACAAACATAGGGGAAAAAACTTAGACTCAATATTTGAAATGCACCAAATGAGTAAGATCGATTAACTTTAATATCATTAAAAATATGCAGTACACATAAAACATTATCATGTAAACACCTAAGAAAAGCATACTCTTTCCACACAAAAATGACAAAAAAGTTTATATGTGGAAGGGTGAGTGCCCAGTCAGATTTTAACAGTTGGAGAAATATAAGGAAATATTTAGTTGTAATTTTTAATTAACACATGTTAAAACTGATTGGGGCCCTTACCTCCCCACATACAAATCCTCATATATAAAATTTTCAAAAAATGAAGAGAGATTAGAATGTGAACATTATTTATAAAGTAAAACTCTTAACCTATGTATATTTAGTTGTTACAGCTTCGGTAGTTTCCATAGCTTAATGATCTTTTGTTTAGTGAAACCATTTAATTCAAAAATAAAAGTTCTTAATTAGGTCATATAAAGGTCAACATCTTGTAGATTAGACTATTTGCACATTTTACCTTATGAAAAATAAATATGGAATTAATACATCCCATCAATATCCATTAAACATTTCAGAGAAACAATACTAAAACTAAAAGAAGAAAAGAGGAAACAATTATGCCTCCACTGATGTAGTTGACTGGTGGTGGCCTAGGTTCCATTTCAGATCGAATGAATACCTCCACTGATGTACTTAACTGGTGGTGGCTGAGTGTAGAAGTGGATTCATCGTAAGTTGGGATTTAGATTACAAAGTCAACAAATAGAGTACATGAGGGATATAAAAATAATATATAAACTCTAATATAGTCTCTAGAATTTTCTATTCAAACACCCCTACCCTCGAACGAAGCGTCAGATGCTCTAAGACGCATAACTTGGATCTAAAGAACTCAAACAAAGGACATGGAAATGATTTCTTAAAGATGTCGACAATTTGAAGTGACGTACGAACATGATGAAAAAAAAACTTACCCAAAGAAATTTACTCCCAAACAAAGTGGTAGTCAATGTCGATATATTTCGCTAGCTTATGAGCAACACGATTCTGGGCCATAAAGATGGCACTGTTGTTCTCACTCAGCAGTAGTAGGGTCCGAAGAGTGAGAGCCAAAGAAAACAAAGGTGATGGGAAAACCTAACCACCTCAGTCACAGTGTTCCCTAAAGCACGATACTCAGACTCGGAGCTGGAGTGAGAAATGGTGGGCAGATTCTTAGCACTCCAAGAAATGAGATTGCCACCTAGAAAACAACATAGCAGTACGTTGAACGACGAGTCTCAAGACATCGCGCCCAGTTTGCATCAGAGTAGTCCAACACCTTAGGAGAGCGAGCTGAATGAAAAGAATGGCTATAGTGTAGAGTGTCACGAACGTAACAGAGAGTGCGTGTAATAACCACCAAGTGGTCACTACGAGGATTCTAACGGTACTGACTAACGAAATTAAATGCAAAAGCAAGATCTGAACGAGTAATAGTGAGCTACTATAGAGCAGCAATCAAGGATTGTTAGAGAGTGGGATTAGAAAACTTCCTACTGGTACTACCATGAAGCTGAGACAACGGGAGAAAGAGTGTAGCAATAGTGGTAGCGTCCGTCATCCCAGCCCGATAAAGAATATCACTGGCATACTTGGCATGGCCCAAAAACAAACTCGATGGAGTAGACTCAACCTCCAATCCAAGAATGTAATGTAGAGAGATCAAGTCTTTGATGGAAAACTCCTTATAAGTCCAAACAATGAACTTACGGATGGCAAAAGAGTCATTTATAGTAAGGGCGATATGGTCAACATAAACCAAAAGATACATCAATGTAGTACCTCGAGTGAAAATAAACAAGAATGGTCAGCGAAACTGCATATAAACCAAAGATGACGGGATAAGTGTCAAAGCGCTAGAACCAAGCACAAAGGGATTTCTTTAGACCGTAAATTAATATCCGCAAGCGAGAAACTTAAGAAAAATTAGCATCGTCCTTGTAGACAAAAGCCTGGGCTATATAGACCGGTGTGTCAAGAACACTATTGAGAAAATCATTCTTGATATCCATTTGATGAAGAGGCCATCGACCCATGGTAATATTAGCAAATAAAAAGTACAAACAGTGGATGCCTTCACCACAGGACTAATATATGATCAGAATCAAATCCAGGAACCTGGGAGAATCCTTGAGCAATGAGATGAGCCTTGTAGCTATCAATACTACTATGAGGATGATACTTAAGAGAAAAACCCCATTTGGAGCCATCCACGTTCACTTCCGGAGGGCGAGGCACCAAATCCTTAGTGTGTTCGTGGTGAAGCACATTCATTTCTCCATCCATAGACGAAACCTAGCGAGCATCACGAAGAGCTACACGATAGTGTCATGGTTTAGTTTGAGCAACTAGAGCAGCCGGAAAACCATTGACCTCATAACCAGAGAAAGAACGAAGACGACGAGAACTGTTCACCATCCTAATAGGAGCTGGCTCGGCGGAGGTATTAGTGGAAGCAACATGAGAATCTTAAGTAGGGGGACTGCGAGCCTGGGGTGATGATATAGAGGCCGGAGTCATGGGCACCGAAGCCGAAGAAGTAGTCAAGGGGCTGGAAAGGTGGCACAAGTACCACTCTAGCATCAGAATAAATCGTGCAAGGTTACTCGGTAGATGATGATCTAGCCTGAGAGCTAGGTGGAAATGGCCACACATCACATGGCTTTATAAATGAAGAAAGCTCCAAATGAGAGAATGTGTGGGTAGCCCATGGAGAAGAGGAAAAATAAAGAAAGTATCATAAAACTGGTCATGACGTGAAACATAGATATGCCTAGTAGCTGGATCGAAACACTTGAACACTTTGTGATGAGGGCTATAACCAATAAAAACACACAGAATGGAGCAAGGAGATTATTTATGAGGAGCAATAGCATGCAAGCAAGGATACGCACAACAATTATAAGGGTGAAAAAGGAATAATCTGGTGCAGTACCAAACACGACCTCGAAAAAGGGCTTTCCACCAAGAATGAAAATAGGTAGGCATTTAATTATATAAACCACATAGGAGAAGGCATCAACCCAATATGATATCGGAAAAGAAGAGTGGAATAACTTGGCAAGGCCGGTTTTGAAGATGTGACAATGATTCCACTCAGCCCAACCATTCCGAGCAGGTGTATAGGGAGAGGATATATGATGATGAATGACATAAGACACAAAGTGTGTCTACAATTGGTGATTGGTGAACTCTGTACCGTCATTTATCTGCAAGACTTTGACCTTAGTAGAAAACAGAGTCTCAACAAACAACTAGAACTGGAGAAAGATGTCAAAAAAAATCCGATGTTCGGCGTAAAGGTAGAAACCACGTGAATTGTGAAAAATCATCGAATAACATATCATAATATGATTAACTCTATAAAATTATAACTGGAGTCGGTCCATACAGATTAGAATGCACCTTATCTAATAGACCAATGGCCCGTTTATCATTGGTAGGAAAGGGCATATGTTTGCTATAGGCTCGCTGAAAAGAAGAACAACTAACAGGTGTAGGCAAAATAGAGGTTAGAAAGATATAACCTTATTTACACATTAACTGAAGAGTTCCATAAGACACATGACCAAGGCGAGAATTCCACTGCTCAAAAGAAACTCGAAACTTTCCAGAACATAATCCACTTAAAAAGGTAGAATCACCGATCACAAGAAAATAAAGACAATAAAGGTACACACCAAGTATCTTTCTCGTATGCTTGTGCTTAATAAAAAATGCTTTGGCATCAAATATAATAATAGCAGGTAAATCACGAATAAGTTTACTAATGGAAAGTAAACTTCTAGTAATTGGAGGAATCACAAGGACATCACTAAGAGACAAGCCCGAAAGATTAGACTAAACAAAATGAAAAATGGATAATGATTCACCGTTACCCAAATAAATGTAATTATAACCGCAACAAGGGTGTACCTTCTCAAGATGGAGAGAATTGAAAGTCATGTGAGTAGTTGCACCATAATCAATAATCTAATAATAAAAAGAATGACTACTATCACCGAGTGAATATGGGAAAGCCATAATTAAAAGTTGATGGCTTTGGCCACTAAGTAATTATTTGGTGAGAAATACAAAAAAGTGACGTGTGCAATGCTTGAAAGAGTGTAATTGTCAAGAAAGTCAAAATGGGGGCTCACGGTGTAGGAAGAATTGCTGATGGACTGTCGCCTGAGAACACGTGCAGGAAGGCCAATCAACGTTCACGCGCGTGTGTGTGTATAACACACATTTTCTTCAGTAGGTTGGTGTGTGATATCACGCGCTGGAGAAAAAAATAAAAAATTACAGCGGGTTGTTTGAAAACTAAAACACCTAACGTTAAAAAATTAACCACCACTGGAAATGGCACTGGAGGAGAAGACCAAAAGAAGGTTCTGGAGAAGGTGTAGTTTTGGTAGCCCGAGACCAAGTTTAACGGAGAGAAGGCCGGAGAGAAGAAGGAAAGAAAAATATCAGAAAGAATAAAGCAGGATACAAACATTGTTGTGATACCATGCAGAAGTTGATTTCACTTGAGTAGGGATTTAGTTTACAAAGTCAATAAATATAATACATGAGGGATATCAAAATATATAGTTAAACCCTAATATAATCTCTAGAATATTTTTTTTCTAACACTGAGGTTCCTTTTTAAATTGAATGACTACAATGTTTCGTTTTGTCAGTTGTTAAAGATAGTTAAGCCACCGAAAGATGCAACTAAATTTTCAATAATATGGTAAAAAATATCTATCATTTACCATGCTAATGAAATAAACCAATATTGAAAATTTGTTTCTAACTATAAATAAGAAAAAAAATTGTGTAGAATTTATGCATATTGTGTGCTTTTTCCATGGATAATGATTTTGAAAAAATATGTACACTTCTTAGAGAGATCATAATTAATAATTAGATTAGCACATAATTACCCTTAACAATTACCATTGCCTGTAAATTAATTTGCACGTGTAGAATATTTTGAGCACATTCACTATGCATATTCGTGCGATGTGCATTTTTTCTGCAAAAAGTTTGTGAACGTGTGTCAGCTAGAATTGGAAATATGATGAACCCTTATGTAATAGCAATTCATAATATGGTTGATTGCGGTTTTAAAATCACCATTCTCCATATAATCTTTTGGAAACGATTCATGTGCAGTGCTAGGACAAAGCGCAAGTTTGATATGCATGCAAGCGGCACTTTAGATCTAAAATTAATTTCTTTATGTTTCAATCAATAATTTGTTAGAAAAATGCCGAGCGATTATAATAAATTGAATGTCCATTTAAAATAACTAACCTGTAGCAAGATATCTAATTTACATACTAGCCAGACTAATCATTAGTATTATGAAAGATTAGAAATTAAATAAAAACTATAATATTATCATCGGGATAATATCTTGCTTACCGCAAAAATTATTACAACTTCGCAGAGAGAAGTATAACACGCATCAATATTACTACGGTAAAACTGAATATTCTACAACTGTAGCACCACTTGATTAAAAATATTTCACTTCATCATTCCCTCCATCAGAGATTCAAATTTGTAAACATATACCACACAGTTCTTTCATGGCGTTCTTCAAAACTTGATCAAACATATGTAAATTTGGTAACCATTTGGCTTATGCTCTAGAATATGTTAACCTAGCTGGTGCGTTCTAATGATGTTAAGAAGTGTCACTACAACACAAAAGCCCTATTGGGATGCTAAAATAAGTCCCAATAGGTCTCTGTTGGTATGCTTCCATTCATAAGACTCTTCTGAAACGTCCGCTTATCACGAGTCCCTATAGATCTTGGTCGCTATATTAAGTGATTCTATAGACAAGATATATGGTTGTGTTATGCCTTCTATTATATTAGGTAACTTTTTAATTTCCTAATTACATACGTATAAATAGGCTTAGTTTTTAAGCATCCTAATATATATTTATTAGGACAATTATAATTGTCTCAATATTTTTATTATTGGGTCGCTTTGTAAGGTCCTAATTATATATACAGGACACTCTTAATATGTGTCACACAATATTAGGACGTCTAATTTTATAAACTTCCAAACATATTTTGTTAGGACACTTCTTATAAAAGTGTCCCTATATAAGTGTCCTAGTAGGCCCCTTTTGTTGTAGTGTGTGAAAGAGGAAATAATTATTCTGTTTGACATTAGGGTGACATCTGCGACATAGATTTAAGCACCTTCCATATATTTTTCAACCGACCAAATTCCACTTCAACTTTCAATGTTTTGCAATACTAGTAGTTGGTGCATTTCTAAATCTGATAGGTGCCGCATAATCATTGCATCGGTAATCAGAGACAGATATCCAAGAGTATATGGATATCCCAAATGTCACTTAGGGGATGAGTATTGAGGAATTTATTTCACATGGTTCAGACTTTTAAAATATGTGCGCCCTGCGACCAGGGGAATGCTTTCTTTTTAACTCATACCAGAAAATTCCGTATTAGTAAAATGATTTATCTTACAGTTAGTCCTATTGTATTCTGAAAACTTATAGCTTTGGTTCTGATTTACTTTATTTGAGCTCATTTGATTTATTTTACAGTTTTCTGGGTGTTTTTATTTTGGATTTATTTCCAAATTTTCATTGTTGTGTTTAAGGATATCTTGTACTATTTAGTTTTGTTTATCTTTAATAATAATATTTTTGAGAATATTTTCTCTCTGGTGGAAACCAGAAACAAAACCTAAGATTTTGCTTGGATCCTTTGTTTCTTCTTCAAAGATTCATTCTTGCGGATCGCTTTTGATATTCCGATTATGTCAATATTTGTGTTACTCAAATAAATCGGCTGCGTCGATTCTCCAACTTCCCCACGAATTACCCAAAGAGTGTAGGAAGTTTGAAACCCCCTCAAAATTAGATGTCCCCGAAACTTCTTCCTCCCAAAATAAACATTGTTTCTACAATCTTTACAAGGGCATCTGGCTCGCACAACACCATTTTTAGAAGCATCTTCAAATGCTATCGCAAGAAAAGTTTCAATAAATGACATGTAATCGGGTGATTTTAAAAGTTCAATACCAATGGGTTCATCCCACTCCATTATCGTAAAAGTTAATTAAAATGCTTCCCATTAGCGTTCTAACGACAATAATCATAACCCTAAACTCTAGTTAAGTTTTCTACAAACCCTAATTCTTGATTTATACAATAAACTCTAGTAAATCCAATGATAACTATGTACAATGGATGTTAGACAACTTACCTTCTTAAATGAATACAATGCTCTTCTATAGACTAGGAAATGGAGAAAACCCTTAAAATTTGATTGTTTGTGATGCTTTGAAGAAATGAACGTGTTTTTTACTATACAGAGTGGGTTCCGAGTTTGGAACCCACATTTTAAAATTATTAGATCGGAAATTAACGTTCTATGTTTAAAACCATACAAACTTATGGTCTGTATGAACTCGGAACGACTATCGTCTTATCACAATTGTTACAGACAACCTGTTACAGACTCGGAGGCCTGTTCATCCCCTACTCCGAACTCAAAAAAATACTCAATTACAGGTGGTTAGACACAACCGCCTTTAACTATCCCTAATTAAAGGCGTTATTTAAATCAATAGACACAACCGACTTTCTTTATTTGTTACAAATCTATAGAAAATCTATCATCATTAATTTCAATTGTCATTTCTAGGGATTAGATTGGTTACTAATCCATATAAATATACTGTATCTATTTTTTATATTGAAGCTGAGATTGAAACTGTCATGGGTTGGGGTTAATCGTGCAGTCTTGTTCTAGAATGCAACTACTATCGTGTGTGGCATTGCTTCCAACACATAAACGTTCAATGTGGAAAAGTGTGCAACCAAATTCACACAATTTTAGCTTGGTAGCAAGAGCGTCAAACGAGAGATAAGTAAAATATAAATATAAAGCCCACTTAAATAAGGTATTCCTCCTTTTATTTAATTTTTAGTTTCACTCTTATTTCATTTTTGTTATGAATGAGAATGCATATTTCAAAAACATTGGTTCAGACTAAAATATTGGGTGTGGTTAAAATATAATTACGTTAGATATGTATTAAAAATTATATAATCATTAAACCAAATCAGTTAAATTAATATTTTAAACTAGATTTTTCATCTAAAAAAGTGCTAAAGTGGAAAACATTTTTTGTCACTTCTTTAAACAAATGTAAATTTATTTTGAATTTGTTGATAATTTTTTGCAAAGTTACATTAAATGATTTTGTGCAAGTTAATTTTTTTTAAAATTTTTCTTCAATTTTATGGTGTACTTTTGTTTGTTCTAATGAATTGTTTATAATCGTGTAGAATTCCGAGGAATTACTGTTATATGATTTTTTTATAAACAAGAATTGGTACAATTAGCAAATATCAGTCCGTAGTGATTTATTTTTTAATAATATTTTTAAATTTCCAAGTTTCTAATATGTCCGGAAATGGTACGGAATCTGACGAAATAGAGAGAAGAATGGACATGCAAAATGAAATTGAAAATTCAAGAGAAAGGGAAGAAAGGTTATGCAACGAAGAAGAAGAATGATTACTAAAATTCATCCCATTAGCATTCTAACGACAACAATCATAACCCTAAACTCTAGTTAAGTTTACTACAAACCCTAATTCTAGAATTATACAATAAACTCTAGTAAAACAAATGATAATTATGTCTAATGGAATTTTAGACAACTTCATTTTTTCAATGAATACAATGCTCTTCTATGGACTAGGAAATGGAGAAATCCCTTAAAATTTGATTGTTTGTGGTGTTTAGAAGAAATTAACGTGTTTTTTTACTATACAAAGTGGGTTCTGAGTTTGGAACCCACATTTTAAAATTATTAGATCGGAAATTAACGTTCTATGTTTAAAACCTTACAACTATGTGGTATGTACGAACTCGGAACGGCTATCGTCTTATCACAATTTTTACACACAACCTTTTACAGATTCTGATGTCTGTTCATCCTCTATTCCGAACTCGGAAAATTACTGAATTACAGGTGTTTAGACACAAACGCCTTTAAGTAGCCCTAATTAAAGGGGTTATTTAAATCTATAGACACAACCAACTTTCTCTATTTGTTACAAACTATTAAAAATCTATCGTCATTAATTTCAATTGTCATTTCTAGGGATTGGATTGGTTACTAATCCATATAAATCTACTGTTTCTATTTTTGCTATTGAAGCTGAGATTGTAACTGTCAAGGGTTCGGGTAATCGTGCAGTCTTTTGCTACTATGCAACTACTATCATGTGTCGCACTGCTTACAACACAAAAACTTCTATGTGGACAAGTGTGCAACGAAATATACACAAATTTAGCTTGAGAGCAAGAGCGACAAATGAGAGATAAGTAAAATATAAATATAAAGCCCACTTAAATCGGGTATTCCCCATTTTATTTAAATTTTAGTTTCACTCTTATTTCATTTTTGTTATGAATGCAAATGCATATTTCAAAAACATTGGTTCAGACTAAAATATTGGGCGTGGTTAAAATATAATTACGTTAGATATGTATTAAAAATTATATAATGGTGTTAATTCAACCAAATCAGTTAAATCAATATTTTAAACTAGGTTTTTCATCTAAAAAAGTGCTAAATTGGAAAACGTTTTTTGTCACTCCTTTAAACAAATGTAAATTTATTTTGAAATTGTTGATAATTTTGTGCAAAGTTACATTAAATAATTTTGTGCAAGTTAATTTTTTTTATTTTCTTCAATTTTACTGTGTACTTTTGTTTGTTCTAATGAACTGTTTATAATCGTGTAGAATTCCGATGAATTACTGTAATATGATTTATTTTTTATAAACCAGATTAGGTACAATTAGCAAATATCAGTCCGTAGTGATTTATTTTTTAATAACATTTTTAAAATTTTCAAGTTTCTAATATGTCCGGAAATGGTACGGAATCTGACGAAATAAAGAGAAGAATGGACATGAAAAATGAAATTGAAAATGCAAGAGAAAGGGAAGAAAGGGCATGCAACGAAGAAGAAGAATGATGACTTAGTTAGCTGCTTCAAGGGATAATCTAATCTGTATCTCACAAATATTTTTTGTGGCATGTCATGTTTGGTTTTATATACTATGATAGACCAAACAGTCTAATATTTACAATAAACGTATTACATTTCCAATTTTCTTTTGACATGGTTATTCTTCATGGTTCGACATGTTGTAAGAAACTGATTGCCTGTATCCCTTTGTTCTTCTCACTTATCTCTTCTTGGGAATTCAGGGAAAAAGAGTTCAGTGTTCTCCATCCCAAGAAAATAACCTTTTACACATCGGAAATGACAAATTTAACAAGAAATAATCACGCACTTCGCACGAATACGCAATGCACTTAAATTTATTTATCATTTCTATGCAAATTGCAATTATACGTTACGGTATTCATCTATATGTCTATCACGGGACTATATTTTAAGTATTAATATGTATCTCTCAATTTTATTTTTCTTTTAAAAAATATGAAGAATGTGCCCTGAATGTGCAAAACTTTTCAAAAATTTAAATTTCTCAAATTTCTTTTTATGCTCAAACATTTTTAAAACTAAGAGTGATTAAGGAAGGAGTACGTGGTAGAAAATTGGAAGTGAAAACGAGAGAAAGGGGTGAGGAAGTAGATTCTGCCAAAATCCGGGAGAATTATTTGAGGAGACTTTGTTATTATTAGGAAAAGCAATCTACAATTTTCCAATGAAATTGTTATAATTATGAAATGGATATGTTCATATTAAGGAGAGGGGAGAAATACCTCCTGATAGTACATGTAAGTTATATATATGTGTGTGATAGAGAATCAAGGTTACTTATTTTAGTTACTTATTAAGGAGAGGGGAGAAATACCTCTGCCTAGAAATGCTATCCGTATTTCTCATCTTACTTATGCAGATGATATAGTTATATTTATGCAAGCAAGTGAGTGAGTTGAATCTGATTAGAATGAAAGCCTTTCTAGGAGTTTTTGAAATCACATCTGGCCAAAAGATAAATTATGA
>JAULKK010081625.1:0-18026 GCA_032355705.1 Rubia peregrina
TCAAGGTAAAATAGAGTATCCAAAGCATAAAAGGCTACCAAAATGAGTACAAAAGATCCCAAAATAACTATATAAAACAGACACACCCTCTTCAAATCTTCAAATAATCAAAGGTAGTCTTCAAACAATTTCCTTGTCACACAAAATCCTGTAGAAAAGTAACACGAGTGCAAAAATCGCTCTTAACTCTTCTTAGAGAATTTCAAGGGAAAATGCAACATATAGAACACAAAAGTCTGCAAAAGTGAATGCAAAAGAACCACAAATCACCGTATAATATGGACACATCATTTATGTTTTCTATCTTAACTTTTTAGTTTAAGGAGTTTTGGAGGATCCTTTATGATTATACTCATGGATTGAAGATTCTAGCATGGTAATTTGATGCAAGATCTTAGATGTAAAGGCCAAAGTGTTGGTTGGTAGAAGAAAAGACTCGAAATGAAGATCGGACGATCAAGGAAACTCAAACATGACAAGTAAAGACAGGCTAACACGAGACTAGTTGACCAAATACAGTAGGCTAAGCACATGGAACGAGAGATCAGCGGAGTGGTCCGCACACCCAAACATTCCTTGGAAAACTTCTATCAGACACCTATCACATTGGCCGCGCGTGATGCCTCGAGTGGCCTACTCGAACACGCGGAGGGAGCGACACTATGTGCGGTCTGTGTAGCCCCATGCATGGCCGTGCACTCTGTTTTGCCCAGTCCGCACCCGTTTCACCTTTCCTTGACTTTTGAAGACAAATATTGGCCACATAGATTATAGATACTCTCTTATCTTATCCACTAGAGGGATTGACAAATTTATGCTAACAACCCTAGTTTTCTCTCTCCTTTTAATCTTTTCTTCCATTTCTTTCTATGAATTTGCTTAAGGTTTATAATATGTTTATTGTTGGATAAGATATTCTTGGGATTAATTGATTACGGTTTCCAAACCCATGTTGTGAGAACCTTTTTAAGTCATTTAAAGCTCTTGGTTATCATTTACTTCCTAAGTATTAATTGTTTAAAAAAAGGTGCATTTATACCCTCCAGTTCTGCTGTTTGTGTATTTCGACCCTCCAGTTTTTCAAAAGTACATTTGTACTCCTACTCTTATCTTATTAATTGGTCAACTCATGTCAATGCCGAAATTGATTCAAAAGACCGTTATGCCCCTAAATTAAAAGAAAATTAGAAATTACAATTTTGTGAAAAGACCTTCTTGCCCTTTTTGAATCTTCTAGTTGTTCTCTCAATTTCCCACTTTCACGCCAACTCTTCCAATTCCTCTCCCATGTTGCGAGCTCGAGAACCCAATAAGTTCCTTCTCTTCTCGGCGTGAATCCCTCCATTTTTCGGTGAACGGTGGCAGCTTCGACTGGAGGAAGAGACTCTGGGCTATTCATCGGCGAATCCCTGATACGGCGGACGGTTTGGTCACCAAAATAGCACGTTGCACCCAAGCGACCATGGTAAATTGATCTCTCCAGAATTTTCAGTTGATCTAGCGTAGAAAATAGTTGTGGCTTGATGAATATTGGTGTATTGTGTTTGTCGTTTGTCGTTTGAAGCGTAAAGGCGATACTTTTGGTGGATGGTTTATGGTTTTTTCTGTAAGGTGACGTTTTTCTTGTGAGAATCGAAAAATGTTGTTATTTTCCATGTATATTACTCGTGTTGTTTCATTTTTGTGGATTGCGATGGCTTATTTTGCTGAAACCGTAACTGTCTAAGGCTTCTCGGTTTGCGGCATTTTTTTTTGTAGAGAACAGGAGCTTTGTTTATTTGGTTGTATGTTGATCATTGTGTGTATTTGACCTTTGGCAAAGGAAACTCTCTGACCTTTGCGAAGTTTGATTTTGTGAGAAAACTGCTCATCATTTTTTTTGCCAAAGCCTGTGCATTGTTGTACTTCCTCATGCTTTCTAACATTGACAAACTTTCCTTTTTGAAATAATTTTTTAATATTGTCTCCTTTCTTTTTTTTTGGAAAATTCTAGGTTGTTTTCATCCACTCAATTCTACTTTTTACACTTTCAATGAATTTTCAACCACTCATTCTACCTTTCTAAATTCTTGTGTCAATGTTAAAGAACCGGAGGGAGTATGCTTATTTTGTGCTTTTTAACCACTGCATTTTCATTCTGTACTGCCTTATTTTTATGATTTTTTGTGTCTTTGTAGTTTATAGTTTTTAATTTTGAATCACTATAATTACTGGTATGGCTAAAATATTTTATGTATCCAGGCTGAGTTTAACGCGGTTTACAGTGTAAAGAATCATCAAAACATATTTATGAACTTCACCTAGTACCTTTAAGCCGTTCGTGTTATCCAACCAAAACGATGGAATTCCATAGGACTTTGAGCCGCAAGCAGGAGCTAATCCTATCCGAAAAGACCTCGCCAATGAAGAACTTCAAAACTCAGTCACGTTGCACATTTTCATTCCCAAACGACTATAGAAAGTTTTTGTAATATGTTTATAAGGGGTGGGCCCCACTTCAACATGGGTAAAATGGTCCTCATCTCTTTTTAAAATCAGATGAGGGTTATTTTGGTAATTTAATTTTTGGTCAACACAGGAAGGTAATATGTCAATGCCGGAGTCAGGCAACAGGGGCATCGAATTTTCAATCCCGGTAAACTTAGGGGTACAACTGCACTTTTGAAAAACTAGAGGGTATAAGTGCATAAACGGAAGAACTGAGGGGCATCAATGCATTTTCCCCTAATTGTTAACTGTAGCTTCATTGATTGACGAGAAATGTGTGGATATGGATTGTTTGTATGATAGCATGTTCATAGCTAAGATGAAAGTAATTAATTCATTCCTTTTGATATCTGGTCCAAGAACCCGAAGTTAGTGTTTCTATGTTATGTTTGTGATTTATGAATTGCTAGATGAATGTGAGAATGTTGATTTTTTTTTCATGTTTATCTTGAAGTAGCAAGAGAAGGAGAACTCTTGAATTTTGAACATTCTTGATAATCCTTAGGAAGTGTATGAATTGGTTAAGTGTTTTAGGCATTATCAAGTTTATTGATTCTACGTGCTTATGCCACTAATAGGATGACTTTAGGCGTCGATTGTTTAAGGAGGTCATTAGTGAGCTCTATGGAGAGATGTTTAATTCACTTTCATGGCTATACTTAATAATAATAGGAGGCTTGCCTCCACAATATGTAGCTAGGAGGTTAAAAATAATTTTTTTGTTCAATGATCGATAAAAGGTTTGGAAGTGGAAATTAATTTTGCCCAAGTGTTCATATACTTGTGTGTAATCTATCACATGTATATAACTAATTCGAATCTATCTATGAGTTTAGATTACCTTTGAAGTGTGCTTTACCATCGGTTCCATCAACCATAAAGGTGATAATCCCATATGTGATTTATCAATACGAATCTACACAACAAGATCAAATTGCCTACACCGCCGTCAGCTTAGAACATCGATCAACAAGAAAAGACGATTGCATCTTCCTCCTTCTCCTTTACTATGAGGTTGGTTTTATGAGAATGTTAGAATTATTTGGTTTCCGCCGTTCCATGCTTCAAGGGTTCTTATAGTGTGTTACTGAATATTTCAGTAAAAATATCTATTTTATATAGAATAGTCATTAATCCAAGAAACCCTAATACAAGTCAATTTGGGTCTAGCCCAATTGGACTTAATGTGTTCTAATGTCAATTATCATATAATCACTATTTGAGCTCCTAGCCCATTAGTTATTTCTTTTATCTAATTTCATACTTTGTGTGTAACCCTATAAGTCCAGTCATAATTAGCTGCAAGCCCAATACAATTGATGTAAGCAGACCAAAAATGGTGTCAACTAAACAAATTGATCGCTCAAAATAACCAAATTAGTTGTCTCCGTAATAAATCCTCTAACTATATAAGGAAAATGCACATTGACTGAAGGAAACTTTTCCAACAATATCCCATTTGTCCTTTAGAACAAATGTGCATTGTCTGAAAATAAGGTAAGATAACGTGTCATCCTTATCAAGTTCAAAGGCATTTCTCAAATTCTCGAGTATAACTGTTAAGATGGATGATTAATCATTAATCCATCTGAGCACGACCATACATTTTATAATCCCCACTCTACGCGAGGCACATAAGAGAACAATCTCATGTAAATGAGTGGACAATTACACTCTTGTACATTTAAGTTTTCTCCACTCAAATCATGGCAACCTAAGAATTGTCTTTATAGTCTCATTTTATGGTGCGACGATTGACAAGGTAAAGGTACAGC
Source organism: Rubia peregrina (assembly GCA_032355705.1). Lineage (NCBI taxonomy): Eukaryota > Viridiplantae > Streptophyta > Magnoliopsida > Gentianales > Rubiaceae > Rubia > Rubia peregrina. The sequence goes on from JAULKK010081625.1 coordinate 4,263, forward strand.
AATTTACAAGAAAGCAAACACTAAATTACTCATGTATGAGGAATACAATCCAATAGTTAATGGGAATTTCTTGTAACATTACAAATATCTTAAAGTTTCTCATGGCGGGTTTGTCCAATACAAGTCCCCAGCCTGTATCCATGCAATCGATTCATGACATCCCACATGCTTCGACACATGAAACAAAATTTTGAATCAACTTGCAAACTAGTGTTCTTTTGTTATGAGTGTCAATTCTCAATAATCTAAACTAGTGACATAATTAATCTTACATTTCAGTTCAGCAAATGGGGTTTTATTATCAAAAACATATTCTTGATAACCTACTTGGATATGTAAATAGATTTTGGACTTTCATTTAACATTAAACCAAGTTAAATGAAATGAAATTAGAAATTCATAGTATGTTAAACAGTTTAATTTTCAATTGTACAGAATTATGAAAACTAGAACATCACAGAAATCATAACCACTATCCAAAGTTCTTGATTCCTATGGTAAATGTGTGAGCCCTAGGCTCCATTTGTGGAATAGGATCTTTTCTCACCTTGTATATAATAGCTTCACCATTCTCGACCTACTCTTAAAGAATGTGAAATTTCAAAGGACAAATTTGGACTCATTGGGTTCCCTTGGCTCATTTTACCTAAGAGATTACTCTACCATAGTGATTCACCAAATTAGCTAAGACAGGAACCACATCAAGCTCAGTGATGAATTTCCTAATTCAAACACATTTCTTTGCAGCTTCCAAAGAAGCAATGTGCTAAGCTTCAATTGTAAAATCAACAAAAGCGCCTTACTTAGAATTTTTCATAACCAAGTCATTTTCAATATAGACCCAGGAATTTATCTTTAGTCCATTTCAGATACTAAAATATTTTCTTGGTCGGACACCAATGTGCCTCACCTTAGTATATTTTATATCTCATTGTTATGCTCTAAGCACATGAGATATAATTGTGAGTACATGAAGAGATGTAAAATGCATGTATTTCTTGAGGCATTTAACATCTCTTTTGTTATATTTTCGTGGGTAGATTTCTAAGTTTAGATAGGTTTACATCATAAGGGGTTTAGATGACCACTTTTTGTTCTCTTATCTAAATCCTTCATTTTCTAACTTATTTTGAGTCTAATGCCTTTTTGTCCACATGGGTGTTTAGATCTTGTTATGTGAGCATATTTGTAGATTGCTCGTAAGTACTTCATAATAGGTTAATGAAGGCCAATTCCAAAATTGGTACAAAATTGAAGACCACGAGTCAAAATGTGGCAGAAGGTAGAATGGTTGAAGAAAGAAGCCAAGTTTGGAAGTGTCGAAGAAACACCACGAGCCATTTAAAATGACATGGCCCTTTCCAGACAAAATTGGGACCCAGGATGGGTCGTGCAAATATGGACTACCCGTGCACGAAGATCAGAAAGAATTCAATGCCCAGATGATGGGACGTGCAAATATATACGTCCCTTGGACTCATAAGATCAAATTTGAAGACCCAGACGACGGGTCGTGCAAACCTGCATGACCCGTCTGCTCAGTTCCTAAAATTCTAGCTTCCAAGCAGCGTCCTGTGCAATTCTATATGGGACGTGCTGGTCATTCCGAGCAAACTGGCTCGGCAACTTGGGATTTTTTTAGGCCCATTTACCAGACATTATATATAGTGCCTATAGTCTCCTAAGGTTGATGGAATTCATTAGTTACATTTTTATTTGTAGGAAGAGGTGGCTAGGAATCCTCTCTAGAGTTTCTCTCTCTTTTTTTTACTCTTTAGATCCATGACATTTATTCTTACAATTTCCATGGATTTAATGCTAGTAGAATATTTTTTATTTCTTGGGGTAGTTATTTTTATTCATGACTTGACTTGGATTTTTGAAATTCTTAGATTTCCCTAATTTTCTATGTTATGATAATGTGTTTGATTTTTAATATTAAATTCTTGTATGATTTATGCTATGAGATTTATTATGATACGCACATGGTTTTATTTCTTGCATAACAATATGCTAGGCTTGGATGCTAATTTGGGAGCATTAGGTTATTGCTAATGTAATCCTGTGAGTACTAGGGGAAAATGTGCATTAAATATATCTTGTGAGTGTCGAGACAATTGCTAGACTTAAATCTAATTCGCAAGTTATGTGAGGAATTGCATGTTAGGAGTAGTGAACCGTGGGTTGCTGTTAGGAATGGCAGTGGAGTAGATTTTGGTGGAGGTCCGCCAGCATCCGTCCCAATAGGGCGAGTATGGATGTAGTTTTGGTGGGGGTGAGGCGGGTATGGGTATAAAAATCATACCTACCATGGTGACCCGCCCCCTCCCAAGCATCGTTAAACATGAGAGGAGGCTAAGTTATTAAGGGTCAAAGATGAAATTTATATGCTACTCCAGTTCCTACTACTATACTACCAAGAATGGTAGATAGCAGCCAGTCCCGGGATTATCCACAGAGATGTTAGGAATCTAGTAATCCACTAAACACAACTGCGGTCGGGTCATCAATCAGACCACGTGTTAGGAATAAACAGTGTTGTGAAAATAACCATTGGGGGGGATTTCAACTATGTACTGCAAGCATGCAATTAACAAATAAACTATATAAACAAACATTGCGCACGTGTAATTTCCCCTCGTGCAATTAAATCCCGAGTGAAACACCACAAACGAACTGCCCCTAGGCCCACAAAGGTAAAGGAAGTAGTCATCTTATCGATGGCTTCTAGGATCAACAAAATAATCCTAGTTTGCTACCTACTCGAACTCTACCCGCAACCCTTCAGACCTCTTTGGGTTTCTAACTAGATGCATGATTGATGGTGACGATTAACAACAGTAACCTTCATGCACACGCCCAGTTTCGGACTATCATCACCCAAGGCGAATCTAGGTTTCCTTAACCGAGGAGTAGCAATAGTACACCAACATAAAAATAGACTGCCAACAAAGTGTGACAATCATGCAATTCATAAGAATATTAAGAACAAGCCAACATTATAATCAAAAAACACATAGAAATAGGTAGATCTAGAATTATCACAAAATAAATATCAACACATGAATACAAATATGTTCCTTAATATAGATCCCTACTCCCTAAGCATTGAACCCTAGTATTTTATTGGATTTAACACCTTTGGAAAAAAGAAAGATAAAAGGATGAAAAGAAAATAAACTAGAGAGATGTGAGAGTGTTTACTCTCTCAAGCCACCTACTAAGATATAAAAATGAGCATAAACTTAAACCCTAGTAGAGAAAGGTCCATATATATTGTACTAGGTAATTGGGCCAAAAAATAGGCCCACATGTGGCCAAAAACTCAAGCAGCCGCAAGGGGCTCGTGTCGGTGTAGGGCGCAGGCCATGACGTGGGCCGTGCTGATTGTGTTGGTGCGGGGTGCTGACTCTGGTACAAGCCATGCTAGTTGTACTGGCGCATCCCGTGTCATCCGTCATGGGCCACCGACCGGGTCTTAGTTTTACTCCTTCTGATCCACGCCATGCAACGTTTTGCTTGCCTCGTCGGCTGGAACCATATTTTGCTTAGTAATTCAGTGTGCCCCATATCATTTTTCCCACCCAGTGGGCTAGTCTTGGCCTTTGTGACTTGAAGCGGTGCGGGACATGTAAAACCGAACGTCACACTACCACACTTAGCTAATTTTGGAGTGAAAAGAAGGAACCCCTTGTGCCAGATTTTGACACGGCTCATGCCAGGGGATAGGGTCCGTATCAAAGCCTCTGACATGGGTCATACCGGTTGGTGCAGGCCGTGTTAGATTTTGGTCCACGCCGGGCTTGTGCTGTCCACGCCGGACGTGGTTAGTTCTCTTAGCTAACTTTTTTGCTCCGCTACGGGTGAACTGTTGGTTTGGTTTGGGATTTCTTGTAGTCAATTTTATAGTGCTCGAGAAGAAAAATATAATGGTGACACACTCAAGTGCTTATTCTTCTCAGTTTTTTCCATAACTTTGTGCAACTTCGAAAAACGATCCCTCAATTTCTTCCTTGGCTTTCTTGAACTTCGAATCTACCTTTTTTGGTCCCAATTCCATCTACTACCAAGATTTGGAGTTTGTGGCCTTCAATCTACTATCTTCATTGTGAATGACCTTCGATGTCTTCTACCATCCTTGTGAATGGCCTTGAAATATCTACTACCACCCTCGTGAATAGCCTTCAACCAAAGAAAATGAAAAGGCACTCACGAGCAACCTACTAATGAGATTAAAGAGGAAGATCCATGCACCCATGAATACAAGTGTCTATTAGTCTCAGTTAAGTGTACAAAACATGGGATTTAAATAAGAAAACCAAAATTGGTCGTCTAAACCCTTTGTCGTGCAAACTTAACTAAAACTAGCAATCAACCAAACTAAATATAATAATAAATGTGTTAAATGCATCGGCTAATGCATGTATAATGGTGCACATCAATTCTCCCATACTTAAACTTTCACTCGTCCCCGAGTAAACAAAAATGAGAAAAGATTTAAGCGAAATGTAGCATGCAAAGGGAAGTTAGCCAATACATTCAACTTTCTCCCAAGCTACCCTAGTTCCCCCAAACAAGTAAGAAACTCAAAGCTATCATACTCCCCAAAGTTGCTAAAGTAACCTAACCATCACAAAATATTGTGAAGGAAAAGGTAGGTATGAAAGATAAGTGTTGAACTAGCTTACTCCCCCGAAGACAATCCAAGAGATGTTGATGAAGAAACTGCCAAAGATGTCCAAAAGATGTTGAAGTTTCATTTCAAATATCTCTCCATTTCTGTCATTTTGCCTAGGAGCCATTTTGGGTTTTCATCCTAGCATTCACACATTTTGAGCTCACCATCTCACCTTTTTCTACATGCCTTTAATTTTTGACTAGGTTTTCCAACTTAGCCTGGACTAGCCTCTCATTATTACCTAGGCTTTCGACCTATCCGGGCTTTAACTCTCATTTTTCCCAAGTTTCCCTTTTAGGTTTCCAACTTAGCCAGGTATATATATATTTCATTTTTTCAAATTTTTTTGTTTAGCACAAAATGCCCCAAAGTTGGGCTTCATACTACAACAAAGAGTGAAAAATGAAAAAAATTACCACCAAATTTTTGAAACACACCCCTAACACAACTACCAAAAAGGTAGCCCCACACCTAAAAAGAACCACCACTAGAAAGTTCAACATCCAAATGGGGGGAAATACCAAAAGGGGGGACATAGTCATCACAATGATCACCCAAACATTAATCATAAGCTGAGACACAAATATGGGAGATGCTACCATAGAGGTGTTCCAACTCATGCCCCCAGACTTAGTTAATGCATTGTCCCCAATGCATATAACCAAGGGAAATGTTGGAGACATCGAGAGATGCTCAATGTCACCTTCAGTATTTGGCCTCATGCCCCTGCCCGCTCAGATTTGGATGGTAGTAGCCTTCCCCAATGCAACTTGTCACTGATCTCCTTGATGTCATCCCGTAAGCATCCCATATCCCCCCTCAAGTGAAGTAGCTCACTGCCCATCCTGTCAAATCTATCCACTTTGTCCCACTCATAATGTTCTAGCTGCGCGCCAAGCATGTGAACATTGTACCTTACCCCAAAGATGGAGTTCCCTAAGAATTACGCCCAGTCTGGTCCATGATACTCATGAATAAGCTGACTGAAAGCTCGAGGACTTATGCTCTAGAAAGGGGCTATACTTTGGGTGCTCCAAGGGTGCTTCCAGGTGGGGGCCTACAACTCAACTACAAAATTTTCATAATTGGAAAATATGGTGTGCCTGTGGGAGCTACTGGCGCCATGTTGTCCAAAATGATATGGCTCCTCGTGAATAATAAACTACCTTTGATGAGGGAGTAGTACTCCAAATACCTGTCTGAAAGTAGGCGTTGGCGCTACGGGCTGCTTAAAAACTAGCGGCAACATCATTTGTGGAAATGTTGGCTGTAGTGGGACAACCTGTTGTTCAATGGACACAAACTCCGTGAAATACACTGGGACATTCTCCTGATCACCCTCATCCCATTCCTTTGTGTTATCATCCTCCTCTTCTGGGTAGTGATTGCCCAAAACCACGTCTGAACCTGCATCAATCTCGATGAAGAGATATTGCAGTTTAAACTTCTTGTTTAGAGCAGTCCTTGAACGCTAGGGCAACCTCATGAACTTCTTGCCCTTGTATATCCAAAAGGTAGTGCTATACTCTATCGTTATAAGCTTCGCCTCATCCATGACAAGTAGAGTGAGTGTAAAGGGTATTTATGGGTTCGCTCTCATCTCCTCATCCACCTAAAGTTCGTAGTACTGAACCAGAAGCGAAACCATACCTCGAATAGCTATCTTCCAAGTGTGGGAGGGTTCTATGGAAAACTCAATGCAGTGACTGACAGAAACTTCTAGGAGGCCGGGACAAGCTCTACCCGTGCAGATAGACCAATGTATCCTGCAATCCCTCTCGGTGGCAGTGGTGGCCTCCCCGTGACAACCAACTATCATAGTCAATAGCCTGGCTACATATCTCAGTGTTGGATGCGCTATGCCACTGTTCTTGTTTTCCTCCCCCCTCAGCTGGCGAGTGATGGTAGCCTAAAATTCATACAAATCATACCCTGCATCCGGCTCTTTCTAACTCTTCACATCCTTTGTGGCTTCCATTTAAAGATTTTTGCCAACTGAGCATAATTCATGCCCTGCAGAACATCTCCCAAATGGAATCTATTAGGTTTCCCCATCTGCTTGTTGTTCTCCTTGGCAATAGTTGACAAAAACTTTACAGTGTACCTAGTGTACGTAAGGGCTGACACAATAGTAAACCAGGATTTGTGGAGGCTTCCAGTACTAGTTTCATAATTCCTTCATGCCAATCCTACCTAGTAGGACCCTGACCAGTTTGTAGAGTTTGGTATTTTTGAGAGTCTCTTCGTCCACAAACTTTGTCTGTTGAATAGGGCACCTTACTAGGTATCCCTACCTTTCCTTATGATCCTAAGAGAGGGAGGTCAACCCCATAAATGGTAAACTAGGTTCTCCCCTATATCTACAAGTCATGAAAATTACACAGAAGTATAACAAAAACACAAACATATTCTAGCAAAGTTCTCCAAGCACAAATACCACAAACACCTCTAAGCACAAAATAATATCAACCACAGTATCCGCCAAAATTTCCAAGCATACAAACCCCACAACACTAGAATTTTATCTCCAGTTTAGGATGGGAGTATCACCGGTTATGTGATGGCCCTATGTGTGTGAGTGGTTAGAAGGATTTACTCTGATTGACAAGGGTACAAACCACATCCTTAATATGGTGGCATTACTACCATGATACTTTTCGTAAGTGTATGTTTTGAATAACTATATGGTATTTTCTATGTTAATTTATTCTAATGATTGGTGTGTATTAATTATTTTGGGCTAGATTGGTGGATGGGATTAGCGAAGGTGGAGGTGGATGATGGTGTCCCGACATCATCTTTGAGACCCGCTAATATGAGGGAGATGAATAAAAAACATGAGATTAGATCTTAAGTCTTCTCCACGTTAAAGCTGGAAGGGAAAAATGAATGGTGCAGTTGGTGAGTGGTTCTGACAGTCCGCCGAATAAGGTATGGGATGGTAGGGTTGGTGTACCTGTGGAGCGATATTGGAGCTTTCTGGTATACCTTCCGTACATGGTGAGAAGGAAGGTGGCTTATCACGGGGGAGCACTTTTTTTTAGAAGAAGAAAGAGGTTATGAATTGGCTACCATTCTTTTCACTTCTCCCATTGGGGCCTTTTTGGTTTCACTAGAATATGGCTGGGGAGTTGGGCTATCTATGTAACATATTTGCGATTTATATTTTTCCATAAGGAAAGCTTTGTAGGTTAGGTTGGAAATTTTTATTGTAACCTTTGTTTTTGTATGAAATTTTAAGATTAATCAATATTTAACTGGTCATGCAATTTTTTTACTCCATTGTATTGTTTTCGCATTGCAAACGTCACTCTATTTCAAAAGTTTCTTACTCCCTCTGACCCATTTAAAGGTTCATCTTTTGACTTTTAACTGTTGACTTGAAAAATGTTTGATCCTTAATATCTTTCATTAAGGATAATTAAAACTTGTGAAAATTTGATATTTTGAAAATATATCTTATAACGAATATAAGAATGTATCATACAATATTATTTATACTTATATATCAATTCAATTTTAGGGTCAAAGTTAGGAAAGTTTGACTAAATGAATAGTTAAATTACAACTTGAAATGGGACATAGGGAGTATATTATTTTTCTTGTAATACATAGTCTAAGGTTATTTTGGTTACGAGGGCGGGGTCCACTATTGGGGTCTTAAGCCATATTTTGGTGACACCTTGCCGGGTTTCTTCTCCTTATGGGGGTCCGACCACCTCTTATCGATTTAGCAATTCACATTTTACTTAACTTACTTAGCTGGTGTGGACTCAGTTTTCTAGGTTTTCCTAGATTGATAGTTAACATGCCTACTTCTATTTCTAAATTGTTCTTATGACGATGTCTTCTAAACAGGTTTCATAATTCTTCTGATTATGCATCATTTCACATATATATAAGCTTGTTCCCATGTATGAGCGTACCTTTGTTACTGGTTCACCTAGGCATGCCGTGCTTGCAAGCATGTGGTTACGCTATTGTTGCGGTCTCCCTTGGCCTATCAGGTTAGCTTCTAGCTTGTGCTAGTTGTTGTTGTGCCATGTCTGCTGTCTTTTAAAATTTATCGAGCCAGTTCCCTGCATATTCCAACTTGGTTGTATGTTAGATTCATTATCCTTATTATTATTGATTGGAAGATTACTTCGGTGTTGGCTCAGACTTTTCCCAATGACCATCAAAATCTATGAAGAAAGATTTTATGCCCACAAATGGGGCCACCAAAACAAGGGACTCCTTCTAGGTGATGACAGCCTCATGATCGGTCTGGCGAGTCCACCCTTCTCGACTACTTGCTAGAAAATTCCCTGGTTTTAGCACAATTAACTCCCAGTTTTACCTAGTTTTGTTGGTGGTTAGTTAGATTATTAGGTGTTTTACATGATAGGGGGTTCGATTCACCTTGTGTGTTTATTTTCCCTAATTTCTTGATTTTGTTAGAATTTTTGATTTATTTGGAGACCATTATAGAGAAGACCATTTGCAAGGATGGTAGAATATTGAAGATATCATTCGCAAGTATTGCATAAAAAGGAATGCCAGTTACGAAGTGGTAGACGATAGAGTGAAGAAGGAAATCAAAGTATCTAGGTTTTGAATCCAAGTTCTGGAAATGATCTGTGATGAATTGGAGTCCATGGATAGCATCATTCGATTTGTCTTTGCAAACACTATAAAATCAACTACAAGAACTCCCGCTATGGATCAATGGTTCACTCATAGCGAAGAAAACAAGTTGAGGGAGAATTATGAAGAAAATTAACCGTGCAAATAACACAGTCAATTCCCCAGAAGCAATGCCAAAATTAGACTGGAACCTCCGAGTAATTGTTTTATGGATATAACTTAAGAATCGAGCTGTCAAAGATGATATTTATATGTTGCTCTCTAGTTTACTCCTAACTACCAAGAATAATAGCTATTGGTAAGCTTGGGTTTCATCCATATCTCTACCAAGGAGTTTAAAGGATAGTTTCAAACAATCGTACAAATGAACGTCATCAAATACGTGTGTGTTTTGGTAATCAAAGGGGGATTTATTTGATTAATTTTACTATCAACTAAATAACATGCAAAACTAAAAAATAATGTAAATGTGATATAAACCTTGGAAAAATTTCTGTCACGTGTTTGACATTTAGATTTTATCCTTGATTCATATTCACTTAATCATAATTTAACTACCCTATGTTTTATCACATGATGTGGAGCGGTTGATTCACCGATAACTCTTATGATGACTAATATCCTGATTCTGCCCCCTCGTCAAACTCTCATCTCCTCCCGATATTGCTAGAGGTGCGCTATCATTAACGACCTCTAGTTCTCTCCCACATGGCTTATAATCCTACTCCCAAAGCACACTAATTAAACTAAACATGGGAGTAGCATGACACCCCGAGAATTCCACTGTGAACACCCACTCTACGACGCATAATGTGTAAGCATAGTGAATATCCACTCTATGATCTTACCATGGTGAGTCCTCTCCTTCATGAATTCCTTCATCATTGATGTAAGAGCTTGGACTCTCTCTTCAAGCTTCGGAGAGTGAGTGGGTTCTTCCAAAGTCTCCACTTGTGACTGGGTCCCAAACTGCTATGTACCATTTTCCATTTCCTCAAATAAGGCCATTGCATCCTTGGGCTCTTGTTTGCTATCGATCTATTGCATGCGACATTCACAATCCGCATGTGGTATTCATCATCCACATGTTCTCATCACACAAACCCTCAAATAAATAGTATAAGAGATCTCCCTCTTTGAACAAATGGTAGGGGCAGCTTGCCAACAAATGCTTGAATCACTCCCAATATTCATACATAGATTCATTCGGGAGCTGCGTGATGTTGGATAATTGTTTCTTCAATCTAGCAGACTTTGAAGCGGGGAAATACTTCTCGAGAAACCTACACTTCATATCCATCCATGAGGTGATACAGCCTAGCGGGAGGTATTAAAGCCAATCCTTAGCTGCATCTCTCAGCAAGAACAGAAAAGACTTCAAATTAAAATTCTCTTCTGACACCCCCAGTGGCTTCATACTGGTGAAAACAAAATGTAACTCCGATAATTGCTTGTTGGGATCCTCCCCAACCATCACATGAAATCTGGGCAAACAATGTATCATCCCATTCTTGAGCCACATGTGGCATTTAGTGGTGGAGGCGGAAAGATGATGCAAAGGGGTTGATTCTCCAAATTTGGATCCATCAACTCCCTAAGCATTTTGTTGCCTTCTGCCATAGTACCTCTCTCTACCTCTACAAAAACCGTTGGTCCCTGCGAAACTTCTTCTCTAGTTCTCCTTCTCCCCCTTCTTTGGCCACCTAAGTTCATGGTACGAGTGTGTGCTATAAATAGTAAGAAAAACACTACACATCCAACAGAGAACACTAGGAGCAAAGAAAAGGAGTAACAACAGAAACTATTGAAATGCTCAACACAACAACCAACTAAAACTATAGAAAGAAAAACACAAACTACAACTACTACCAACTAGTCATGCAATTTAACAATCAAATTTATACTATCATCCCCAAGAGCGATGCTAAAATTTGATATGCACTTTGCGGGGTCATTAATAACACCAACCTTTTTTACGGGAGAGTGGTACTAGCCCTTGGAGCGCTGGAAAATCAAAAATATAAATTTATATGTTGCTCCCGTATGCTCACTAACAACTACTAGACAGTAGCTAGAGGTAAGTCCGGGATTGTCCACAAAGACACTAGAATTTGAGAGCTAACTAGATACAACTCAAAATCGGGTGTCACACCAGCTGTGTGTCAGGAATAGCTAATGTTACAAATATAAGATGAGATAGTTGGGAATTCCCAATGCCTGTTACAAAAAGGTTCATCTTCACTTTATGATGCTACCACACTGCCTCTGTAATTAGGGAAATTGCATCAATCAAACTATGAATCTGCTCATTTTTCCCATCAATCTCACTCTCTCAATGCTAATGTTCCCACACTTAAAGGAACAAAACCTTGCATGAGTAGAAACCGTTAGATGATAGAGTAAGTAAAATACATCTTGGGCACTCCATTATGGACACTGATCATCTCGTGATGACTCTAGGGTTGACACGACTCTAGTCACAACACGAAAACCCTAGTTGGTACTAACTATCACGCTCACACTATCGGGATACACCGAGGGTTTACACCCCCCATTAGGGAATCTATCATCCCTAATATGAATTATTAGTATAAGATGATCCAATAAGTTAGAGTCTAACGATTGGAACGGTACTCTCCGTCAACATGCATGCACTTACCTTGCCGAGACTCACGAACCTACAATAGCTCTTACCCAACACTCCCAAGGTAGCAATACAAGTCTAGAACGATGTCATACTACATATGAAACTATGGGTGCATCATAGAACATACATGGCATACATCTCACAAGAATATAAAGCATAAATATTTATAGAAAATAAAGATTGGGAAATCTAAGAATCTCACAAAATTATCATCTAGTCATGAATACAAATAATTTCCCAAGTAATAAACTACCCTACGCACATTGAACCCAATAAAATCATTGGATTCAATGACATAGGCATAAACTAGGAATAATAAATGAGAAGATGAGAGTTAGCCCCTTTCTCACTCTACCTACTATTAGATCTAGAATTTTAAAAAAATGAACTTAGTAAATCCTAGTAGACTACTCGCTACTTATATAGTAAGTGAAAATAGGCCTTAGAAAATCCCAAATCAAAAGAGAAACCCTAACAGCCACGTTGCCACGGGTCATGCAATAGCACACGACCAGTGTCACATGGCAAGTGCACCGCGGGCTGGAGATGTTCCTCGGCCAAACTGAGCATGCGACCTATGCAAAGGCACACGGGTCAATTAGTAGAGAGAACTTATGGTGGTCTTAGTGGCACGTCCCGTGTGAAAGCACCTGGACAGCCATCTGGAGTCATCGTCTTTGGCTTCTGAGTGTGTGGCCGAGCAATAGGTCTCGAGGCACTGACTGGAGTTTTATGTCTTCACATTCTGGGTGCATGGGCCGTGCAAAAGCACGATGTGTCAGGACTTAGTCTCATCAGCCAATGGTTTGGCACAGGCCATGTAAAATTACAAGGGTCGTGTCATTCTTCACTTTCTTCCCTTCTTTGACTGTTTTTCTTTGGCGCATCTATCTACTACAACATTTTAGCTCGTGGCTTTCAGTTTACTACCAATCTTGCAATTATCCTTCTAATATTTACTAATATCCTTGCAAATGGCCTTTTTAACACTCTGAAGTTCCTATGAGCAATCTACAAATAAAAGCTCACAAAAATAGATGTAGACGCTCGTAGGGACATAGAATCCATTAGATCTAAAGTAAACTACAATATGAGGGATTTGGATATGAAAACCACAACCGGTCATCTAAACCCTTCGTAATGCAACTCACCTAAATCTAACAATTTACCATACAGAAGATAACAAAAGGAGATGTTAAATGCCTTAGGAAACACATGCATTTGATATCTCATCAACTATGCCCTCTATAAGATTAATAACATGGCCGAAAGTATGTGGTCAGGTCACCACTGTATCATTTATAGTCTAATCCAGTTAAACATCTAGCCTAATTTAATCAAAGAACCAATAATCATGCAGAGTTGTCTATCTTAAACAAGACCTTCACATTGACCTTTGATCAAACCCAACAAAGAAAAAAAAAATACTCCTGGGTTAAGTCCTGGGCCTAGCTAAATCATGCAATAATCACAATTAATTGTACACACTAACATTAATCATACATAATCATAAGTATAAACTCAAGTAACAATGATACAAAAGGCATAAGATAAATGAATCTATGAATCACACAAGTCATTTGTCAAACATGTTTGGAAAAGATGATGAAAATAAGAAAATCTAATGAAAAACTAGGTTTTTGGAGGCCCAATTCGGGCTCACCATTAAAACATGGAAAATAGGGTTGCTCATAGGAAAGAGAGAGGGAAGAAATAGCCAAAATGACATAAAGTATTGTCGAGTTTCGAGTTCGGCGCTTGTTTCAAAATAGAGGGTAACAATGTGATTATATCATATTATTTGAAAATATAC
>JAULKK010081836.1:0-28518 GCA_032355705.1 Rubia peregrina
AAATTAAGTTAACTTAAAAGGAATAGACATTACTCAAACAACCTAACAGATAATATAATAAAAGAAATATAATTGTAATAATGATAATAATAATAATATATTCATGGTTGTTATACTACATTCATTAACTAAATGTCAATTGTGTTTTAAAATAGTGGTTTAAACTAATTCAATCGATTCCATATGCATCATTGGGAGAGAATAGCTCATACTGCCTCTGTTTCATTATATGAATGGAATTGAATTTAAATTAGAAAAAAACAGAATGAGTGGATGAAATTAAAATAATCTTATCATAAAATAAAAAAAATGTCAAATTCACAAAATAACTCTATAAAAAAGAGTGTGTCGCATCAAATGAAACAAAGGGAGTAAAAACCATACCCAAAGAACGCATATGAATGTGTGATGATTAATAAAGCAACAAAGAATCATTAAAGCTGATGCTTTGAAAGTTGTACTTTCTTTCCACTCTATTGTGTTGACACTTCAAAATAAGCCCCCTCTTCTCAATAATTGAGTTGTTAAATTTATAATAATTATATATTCTCCTCACACAAGTGCCCTTGAAAAAACAAATATCCTCACCGCAAAAAGAGATGCTTATTGGATTATTATTCCTGTGCACGCCTTTATTTGATTCATCCATTTATTTATTACAAAATATTTCCACTCTCGCGCTTCCTTTTTAGGCCTCTTAATTGTTGGTTTATTCAATTGTTCTTTATTATTTATTGAACAGTTGTTATTTTTTACAACCTATAAAAAGATCGCGATGCTTTACAATTTAGGTCGTGATCTCTCCCTCTCTATATTTCAGTTCAGTTAAGTTCGTTTTGATCTATTATACATATTTTTAATTATGCTAAATTTTAGTTCAGTTTAGTAAGATGGATTGTGTTTAAATGTACGTAGAAATGCTGTATGAAAAATTATATAATTAAATTAAAAAATATATTAACTATTTCACAAGAAATATACCACATTCTTTAAATGAATGGATTTGTTCCATTGTTGTCCCCACTAATTCACCACCGTTGTTTAAAATAACATTTCCAGGTAAGGACGGTATTAAGAAATACTAGAAGAAAAAGAGGGAGAGGGAAAGGGAAAGGGACTTATATGTGTATTATAATTAGGGCATTCTTATCCTTAATTTTCAATAATTTATCTTTATAACTAGTAGTTTCCTGGCTGATCATGAAGGGCATTAAAGGTAGAAATATTATTGGGTGAAGTGCAGTTTGAGTTTTAAAATCGTTAAAGTATTTGAAATGAAATGAAATTTCAATACATGTGAAATATTACTCCAAACGAATCCAAAGTTTTGTTTTAAGCCGGCTAACTACTAAATTCGGTTATTTTGCACATTAATATAATCATTTTATTTATATTTATATTTATTCTAATGAGCTTTTCACAACTTTGAAAACCTTTCCAAATGCATTGCAAAGTATAAATATAAATAATTATGATATGAACTTAATAGTTATAGAAACAACGTTTGATGGGGTTAGTCTAATCATTAAACAGAATACACTCCATATATAACTAATAAGTTAGGAAGTACAATAGAATTTACTTTGAGTAAATCCAAAATTTCTACATTTTATTTTCTACTACTTGGCATGATTTAAATCTTCGAAATATGAAATCTAAACTAAACTTCTATTATGTCTCAAGAAAACATCTCACTCAAAGTATTTTCCTTCATTTTTAGAATTTTCTTTGAAAAAAATTCCTCTGTTTTTAAAACAAATTAATTTTTGAGTAATGATACCCTCGGTGAAAATTCATAGTTATACATCAAAGTGAATGGTGTGTCATTAATGAAAAGACCAAATTATTAATCACATTCCTCGCAAAGTGTAACTAACAATGGATATATTAGTAATTTTTCCAATGTCACATCATTCACTTTGATGTTTCACTGTGAAGTTTCAGTTCAGATCGCCCAATACTTGGATTAATAACGGCAAATCTCATTTTCCTATAATAAAAAAAAGAAATCATACATTTCAGTTTGGAAAAGATACAGTGGAATGGCGTATAATTTCTGCTCAAGGCATGATACGTACTTGGAAGTCAATATTTGCTTCGTTTTGGTCTACGGAGCATTAAAACTCAGAGTTGAATACCTCCATACTAAATGTTTTCAGAGTGGAATCTTGGGGAAAACCACTCACTTTTGGGGAGTTAAATTCATCCTAATTTACCAACAAAGTGTTTTCTTTCCTTTTCTTTTTTGTACTCCATGTCTCTCTTTTTGTGTTTTACTTGCTCTTTTATCACTATTCAATAATAATTTTATGATTTTAATATCTTAAATTATGTTTAAAAGTAAATTATAAAAATTAAATATTCTAAAAATATATATTACGATGAATGTAGCCAATGGCAGAACTAGGGGGTGAGTCGGGGCCGCCCCCAACCTCCGGTGAATGAAGGGTAAATATGCATCTCCCTCGCCCAGGATATGCCCTGCCCCGCCCCTTCTCGTCCAGGATCCACTCTGCCCTGCCCTGCCCTGCCCCTACCCACATTTTGGTCTAGTTCCGTCACTGAATTTAGCAGTATCTCATGTGATATTTTTCATATTTAGAAATTTATATATTTTGCATTACAAATAACATCAAGTTTATTGATAAATAGTGATGTAAGACACTTAAAAAAAGACTGAGGGAGTATTAGTAGCTATTTTGTTTCTATGACTACGTGTTAGGGCATTAATTGGATTTAGCAATTTGTCAATTCCAGGTACCTAATAGTTTTGTCGATCGCCTAACTTTAATAATTGATCACCTATATTTCAAAAAGGGGAAACCAAAGACTATGAATTTATTTTGGTTCGAAATGTTCCAAAATAAATATTTCATTTCATCAAAAGATTAGAAAACTATCCGCATTTATGATTGATTAATCCATTGTTTGTCCGCCATTGTTACTGGAGTGAGGGTTATACTATAAAATATGATATTTTTGTGATGAAAATTATTCTGGAATTGATTTTATACATTTTCCGTCTATTAAAATTTATTTACCAGTAATAGCATGTTAGAGCAAATCAATAAAGCGAATTTTAACTCTCCCTTTCAGATAAGAACATAATTGAATGGCCCATACAGAACCAAAGAAGGGGAAAATAAATATCTGGAAACTTAATCAACAGGCATTCTTGGCGATCATGTTGACGTCAAGTTCAGCCTATTAAGAAATCTGTTTTTTATTTATTTATTAGAGAAAAAGAATTCTGTTTTAGATAAATCCTTTTTATCTATCTATTCCTATTAAGGTTTTAACTCTATTTTCACACTATTTAGTGCATAAATTATTATTTTAGACCGACTAACCATTATGCATAACCATTTTATCATTGATGGCACTGTAAGATTTATGAACTTCTATCATAAAACCAATTGGTACTATATAGAGATAACCCGTTATTTTATATCCTAAACAAATACTGTCAACCACAAGGGATGGCAAAATATAGACTCGAAATCCACAGATCAAGCGGGTTATCTATTTTTTAAACTCGGGTTAGTATGGGTAAAATGAGTAATGAATTAAATGGTAACGGGTCAAATGAGTATTTTAAAAATTATGAGTCGGGCGGGTTGGGCTTGCGAGTTGACCGCAGGTATACTCATATGAGTCAATAGATGGGTTGAAACCAGTAGATTTACCCCTATTGGTTGCTATATAAACCCATATAGGTCATTATATAGGTAGAAACCTGTGAGTTTTACCCCACAAGACTCATATTCATGTGTATGACCCATTTTGACTCATTCTATGATGAATATATAAAAAAATGGGTCGGGTCACAAATGAGTCAGGTTGAAACCTGCTCAACCCCTGGGTAAAAAATATTCAACTCGTGGGTAAAAAATGGGTAAACACATTTCAACCCATATGCCCATAAATTTTAACAACTCATATTACGCGACCCGTATTTAACCCGACCGCCCATTTGCCACCCCTATCAACCACCAATGTGGGACTCTCAAAGAGTAACTAATGGGGCGATTTGGTGTTTGTTTTTTTACTTATTGTAATGAGATTTCTATAACTATGAATGTTTTTTTTAAATGTATCGCAATGTATAAATAATTATAATTTTGTGAAATGAGTTTTTTTTATTGGGTTAACTGTTAGTTTGTCTAACAGGAGACTTTCCATATTCAAGGACGATTGAAAATTAACAATATCTCTAAAATGTATAACAAAAACACATGAATAGATATTCATATGTCGCGATCCTATTCACACTATATATACAATTTTCTTGTAATATATTTTTTATTACAAAATCCATATATTAAATGTTCACATTTTGTAAGAGATAATTAATGTATGTGTGGAAAAGAAATGATGGGAACAAATTTGCGTGTGAGAGTTGGGAATTATGAGGACAGTATTTGGAGTTGCAGAGAGAATCCATATGGATGAAGCCTCTCTTCCAATTGGTCAAAATAAGAAGTAGTAGACTATAAGTTCTTCTGACAATGATTGTAAAATGGCACTTTCCATTAGCTTCAAAATTAATCCTATTCTGTTCCATCTCTGCGGGAATGTTTTGGCCGACATGAAAATGTTCATTTTTTTTGTATCCTAGGAAGACGATCAAAGAGCCACGGGGTCTTCTTTAGGACTCACATTTTAAAGATGGCCAAATTCTTGTCTACTGATTCGGAGAAATACATATAATGGAAACTGTCCGCTGTGGCACTGGTTAAAGGCCAAATACAGATCTAACGAACCCACATGAATGAAAAGTCAAAAATAAAATCACAAACATATGATCGGTACAAGCATATCAAAAACAATACATCAACGTGAACAACCAAATATAATTATTGTCATGAACATACACTAGTGGAGAAAGGGGTGATTAAAGGCGGTTCTATCGGACCAGAGAAGGCACTTTAGAACCATCTTCTCTAGTTCCATATTTGATCGAATCCAAAACCGCCTTCTTTTGAGGTCCGGAATAGGTTCCGAATTCGAAACCTATTTCTGAACCTCTGCTGTCGGAAACCAAAGAGATTTCCGACAACCCAAAGCAAAGTTGGATCTAAAGCCCTAGCAAGCAAAAGGCAACCCAGCATCATTGGCGGATCTGAAGCAAGCAAGCAAAATGATATGCTACTGAATCGCATGATCTTAATTGTTAAGTTGGTAGTTTAAATGACTTTACTGAATCACACCATGAGTGGTGAACTGGTGATATCTTAAAATGACTCTGCGCATTGTGGAAGTCATTTTTTCCCCTACATTAATTTTAGTATGTACTACTCCCTCCGTCCCAGCAGAATTGGCATATTTTTGTTTTTCAAAGTTAAAGTTGTCAAACTTTGACCATAAATATAACTTAATATACATATAATAAATATATCATGTGATATATTGTTGAATTTATCTTAACATATATTTTCTAAATATCAAATTTTTATACGGAATTGGTATATGTAGCTAGAGTTATTGATGGTCAAACATGATCATTGAAGACCGTGAAAACAGTATTTTGCCAATGCTAGTGGGACGGAGGGAGTATGCTTTATGAACACATTCATAACAATCGACTTAAGTGTGTTGATTTGTCTTAATACACATTTTTTGTTTGGATGTGATTCAGTTAAAGATTTGCCCATTTGTTTGTATTTTGATCAGATAAGGCATCCTTGAAAACCAAAGATCTTGAGTGGTACTTCTTCTGCCCTACAGAGAGGAAGTATGCATCTGGGTTTAGAAGGAATCGTGGGACTGAAACAGGCTACTGGAAAACCACAGGAAGAGATAGACATGTCCAATACAATGGAAATGTTGTTGGCCTGGTTAGGACTCTGGTTTTCCATCTAGGCAGTGCACCACATGGGAAGAGAACAGATTGGGTCATACATGAGTACAGGATGGAAGACAAGAGCTTGGCAGCTAATGGAGTTGCTCAGGTATTGTTGATTGTACCAAAATCTTCTAGTCATATTAGCTAACGGAGTTGGGAATAATGCTTATATATGAATGCCCTATTAGTTCCTATATATGCACACACACATACATGCACACACATACTTCTTCCAGATATAGAACATTTGAAGGCCTGATTGTGCTTTTGATAGTTTATGCTAATATAGGAGCCTACTTAAAATTGAAGGCTGAGACACCAGCCTGTGTGTCTGTCCTTAATTATTTTTGTTTGATAACTATTAGCATTCACTTTTCTCCAATTCAATGTGGTTGAAGGGATTCCCTTTCTTTTTACTATGCAGGCTGCTTATGTGTTGTGTAAAGTCTTCCACAAAAATGGTCCAGGCCCAAAAAATGGTGCCCAGTATGGAGCTCTTTTTCAGGAGGAGGAGTGGAATGATGATGATGATATTACTCTTTTCTCATTACCTGATGGCCCATCTCCTCTTGCAATTGAGCTGCAGAAAAATCAAAATTCTTCTGCTACACCGAGCATAGCTGATATTGACCACTCACCTGGAGTGCCTCTAAGGGAACCTGGACCATCCATGGTTCGGTCTTCCAGGGAGGACGTGCTTTTGGATGGTGAATGTCATTCTACAGTGACCAGCACAGTTAACCCTGCAAATACATCTGGATTGTCTTTAAGAGAGATGGGTCTATCCTTTTCTACCCATTCTGCCCAGGATATGGATAATGGTACCGAACATGTAGACATTGCTCATTTGCTTGCTTCTTTGGATGATGATCCTATGCCCCTCGTCTGGAATGCAGATAATGAGGTAAATTATCAATATTGAAGATTACAGTAATATAACATGATATTGTCACTCTAATTATTATCTAAGAAAGTCATTTCTTGTGATGTGAGTGATTTTTTATGTCTGTTATCAAGTGTGAAAAATTGTTTATTGAAAAAATGAGTTAAATTGAAATTGTGATTACAGCCGAATATTATGATAATTTTTGAAGGCATTGCTTTCATTTTTTGCTTCCTTCCCATAAGTGCACAAATATATCAATTAGTAATTTGTAAGAGCTAGGTTATTGTATTGATTCCTAACGTTTTAGTATAAGAGTTGTAGCAAACTATTATATTTGAATCAAGGGTAAGATAAGAAAAATGTATGTTTTATAAAAAAGATGATGAATTTTTATATGTCGTGTGCTTTTAATACAAGAATTGGCAAATGTGGAGTCTAGTGAAATTTGTCAAAGGAAAATCTTGATAGGTCTACCCATTTTTTATGCTTTTATTTTATTACCGCTGACATCCCAATGGTTGTTGATTGGGAATTGAAGCGAACTTAGCAAATGTAAAGAATAAGAATACAAAAAAGGCTATCCTTGAACTCTCTCATAGAAATTATTTTATTATTCTTAATTTACAACTTTGTGCATTCTCATGTTCATGTATTTGAGTTATTGCTAAAGTTTTGGGTATGTTTTGGCGTGATTTACCTTTTTTGTCTTTCAGTCTCGAGTTACCATAGAATCTCGCTGTTCACAGTGGGCAATATTCTGTTCCATGCTCAACTTAAGTGCATGATTGATATATCCTGGAGAATTTGTTCATAGGTTTCCATGAGTAGTATTTTGAAGTGTCATTATTATCAAACTGGTTGGTTGTATCAACTACATTTTCTTTAATGATAGAGATGGCTAACTAGTGTTATAATCTCTCCAAAATGAAGGTTCATCTTGCCGAAGGCAGAGAGATTCAAATGATCCCCAATTCCAATCTGAATGATCCATTCTGTGGTCTAGAAGATCTAGATGGCTTGGCTAATCTCAAATCAAGGGGACTTAATATTTCTGATATGGCGTTTGTGGAAATCGATGACCTCAATGCTCCCTTGAACTGTGCTTCTGGAGTAGGAGAAATGCTATCCAATGAGTTTTATAGCCCTTGCAATTTCACTGGATCTGAACATGTTTTGCCTGAAATCCCTCAGAGTACCTTTTCAGTTTATGATCCACATATGAGAGACTTGCACCAGCTTCCCTTTGGGTTTGACCCATCTGAGATACAAGAGAACTCTACTGTGGTGCCAACGGTAAAGATTCATAAATTTATATTTGCTTGTTGATAGATGTTTCACTCTCTTTGCCTCTTATTGTGTGTGTTTTTTCTTTGCAAATTTGATAGGGGCACATCTACCAGCCTGCATATCCACAAAACAGTTCAAATCTGACATCTTATGAACCAGGAGAAAACATGAATTACAGGGAGTCGGGAAAGGGGTAGATCTCATAATTTTTTATGACAATTCTGGTCGGTGGACAAGCCTTCAAGTTCTCCCAAGTCATTGTAGCGGATTCCAGTTTCGGATATTGAGAACTGTGTAGTCCTGCTTCGATTATGCATATTTTGTACTGGTACTGTGTGTACCCTCTGCCATATTTCATGAATTTGTTCACATCATTTTCAAGAGGGGGTGAAGGACATTTGTTACTTTGTTCCGCTTCTTGTTTGCCTTCTGTATTAGGTGATTAAAAGTCTGGTTTTTATGGTTGGTCCGTGGAGCAGGTAAATGCTACAGCTTCTGTGCTTGATGTCATAAGTTAAGAAGTAATCTTCTCATCTTTTTGTTGGATTGGTCCCAGGATTTTGCAGCTCTGAAATATTTTCTCAAGACAAACTATTGTTGGAGTCAAATGCTGCTGATCCTGCATTAGCTGTTTTGATGGCTCCTCCACACTTGCCAAGGCCGAGGTGACTAATTGGTTTTGAGTATAGCACTAAAGGCGCTTTGTCACTTATGTTGGAGGAGTCGGAGTGCCTATGTGTTTGTTGAATCATATGCATGGCATAGAATCTATGAAGATAGCTCAACACATGGTCATGTTGCTTTTTGTAAGATTTTGCTGGTTTTTGTGAAACAAATTTATACGTCTGGAAATTGGCATTAACATGTCAACCGTGAAAAGAAAGTAAAGAAGAGAAAAAAGAAATATGCAATGGTTTAACTTGGCAGAG
Organism: Rubia peregrina; assembly: GCA_032355705.1. Taxonomy (NCBI): domain Eukaryota; kingdom Viridiplantae; phylum Streptophyta; class Magnoliopsida; order Gentianales; family Rubiaceae; genus Rubia; species Rubia peregrina. The sequence goes on from JAULKK010081836.1 coordinate 8,948, forward strand.
TTCCATTTCTCGTGCTCTCAAACGTTCTCATATTGGTTGCTGGTAATGGTGGTTCTAGTACATGACTCTAATAGATCAAGGAATAACGATCTCATTCCTGGTTACTTGTTTTTCTTAAAAGTAACTGATTTATAAGTATATTTCATTTTTGCATGCATGATGATCCTGTATTTCCCGCTTGAATGTTCTTAAATGTTACCGATTGCACTAGACGTGACGTGGCGAGGCACACTGGAGGAAAAAAACCTTTAAAATGCTCTTGCTTCAAGTAAAATCTCCCGTGGCTCTCAAAAGTTGAGCCCTAATTTGGGGAGGCTGCCACCGCTCCCCTCCAATGGCCGCTCCCCTCTTCCCTCCACTCCTTCTCTAGTACCTATCCTCACTCTTCGAGATTTTTTTCTTTGGTGTTCATCGGTGAATTGAAAGCCACTCTCTTTTTACCAACTAAGAAAAATTTCAACCGTTCGCGTTTTTAGGCACGTAAAGGTCTGGCTGGTTGTAGCTATAGCAGTCAAGTAGTGGTTGCGACGTTGAAAAACCCGAACTCTCTGGCTTTTTAATGTGCGACTTTGGAGGATTTAGAGCATCCACAGTGATAGTGGACTTAGGAGCACTCCTTAATTGCCACATCAACAATTTTGAGAAAAATTAGTTAAGAACCAACTACCAACAATGAATTGATATTTGAGAATCATTTCTTTATCATCACATCACCATCTATAATAGAAAATGTTTAAACTTTTATTTATATTTTATAAAAGGAAAGTGTTCTATTAACATCCTTATTTGTACACCTATTTTAACACCAAATTTCAACCATCCATCTAACATAATCTCACTCATTCATTAAATCTATTTTTAGTAAATCAATCTCAACCATAAAATTATGTTAGATTGATGGTTGAGATTTGGTGTTAAAATAGATGTACAAATAAGGGTGTTAATAGAACTCTTTCATTTATAAAATGCCAATGTCATGCAAATTAAAAATTACATTGTAGTGACTATATAAATAAAACACAAACATATTTATTCTTTCATCCATAATAATATTTTATATAAAATTTATGTGATTTAAAATTATCAAATATTGATCAATATCATAATATTTTATAAAAAACTAGATTTGATCCTTATTTTCAAAAATGTTTGGAAATATTTTCAACGATATCTGCTCTAAGTTGATGATATGTCCCAGTCCAGGGATCTCCGACTGTCGATGGATTGAAGTTTGAAATTCTTGAATCAACTATTCTGTGACTTGCATAGTTGGACTTTAGTCTTCTACATTCCAATATAATAAAGACAAAGTCTTGTATAAGACGGTCTTCCTGTAAGGCCAGAGATTAAATTGTAAAAAATTCAGCATGGGGTTTCTAATTAAAGTTTTAAAAGTTCAAGGGCTGAATGTTGAATTTCGTTAATTTATGTTTAAATCCATGTATAAATATCAATCTTCATTTTCTTCTCCCATATTTTTCTAACACTTTCTCTCTCTTCTCCTTTCTTATCCAGCGTGAAACCTTCTTCTTCTCTCTCCTCCCAATTTTTCTTCCATCTTCCTTCAATTCGACCGCTTTTCCATATTTCTTGCACAGGAAAGAACGCAGGGACTAGATGAACGCAAACAGTGATTTGCGATGATCGCAGAGAAGGTGCACTTCATTTTCCGGCAAGTTTTTAAGTTTTAGCTTCGATTTTCGGTTGCCGAACACAATACAACCTTCGTTTCGTGTTTATCTTCGAACGTAATGCATTTGCTCAGACTTTTGTGCATATTTATGTTGTTTTTTTACTTTCTTTGGTTCATATTCTTTTCTAGGGTTTGTGTAGGTTATATTGAGTAATATTTAGGGATTTCTCTATTTGTTTGTGTTTTGTGAGTTGTTCTTACGAATTTGTGCTAATATTTGTGTTGTTGTTGTTGTTGTTTGTTAGATGACTAAGAAGACTTGCCTCACTGCTGCAGCAATTGAGATGGAAGCAGGATTCGTAAGTTTTCAGCAGTGATGTTTCAGATGTGGTTATTGATGTTTCTCGTTTTCACTTTGATGTTTCATGTTTTAGGCTTTAAGTGTTGTTATCTGTGTTGGTGTAATTTTTTAATTTCAGCGGTTGATGCTTGTTATGTTTTCATGCATAAGTATGCAATTGTTGTTCAGTTTTGATTGTGTGTGATATCTTAGGATTTTGTTACGATTTGTGGTAGTTTTTGTGTTGTTTTTGCTATTTATTAGATGTGTAAAAATGCTTGTCCACTGTTGCTGCAATCGAGAGGAAAAAGGATACGTGAATTTTTGTTATTTTACATATGTGATGTTTTAAATACTGTTGTTGATGTTTCAGGTTTTATGTTTAGGTTTTAAGTACCGTTATCTGTGTTGGTGTGACGTTTTACTTTCAGTATTTGATGCTTGTAGTGTTTTAAGTGTGCAATTGATGTTCAGTTTTGTTGAATTTGATTGTGTGTGATATCTTATGGTTTTGTTACGATTTGTGGTAGTTTTGTGTTGTTGTTTCTTATACGTCTAAGAACGCTTTCCCACTGTTGGTGCAATCGAGAAAGAAGGAGGATTTGTAAGTTTTTGTTATTTTTCAAATGTGATGTTTTAGATAATGTGGTGCAATCGAGAAATACTGTATTTGATGTTTCACAATGTATTTTTCAGTCATGTTATGTGTGCTATAGTGATATTTAATTTCAGATATTGATGTTTTTTTATTACTGTATGTGATGTTTTAATTTCAGCGTTTGATGCTTGCTGTGTTTTCATGCTTAAGTGTGCAGTTGATGTGCAATTTATTGTATGTGATATCTTAGCATTTTGTTAGGATTTGTGCTAATTTTTGTGTTGTTGATATTTTTTAGATGTCTAAGAATACTTGCTCACCGTTGCTGGAATCGAGAATGAAGTAGGAACTTTAAGTTTTGTTATTTTTAGATGTGATGTTTGGATAATGTTGTTGATGTTGTTTTCTGTTTGATGTTTCATGCTTTAGTTTTTGAGTATTGTTTTGTGTGTTGGTGTGATGTTATAATTTCAGTGTTTGATGCTTGTGGTGTTTTCATATTGAAGTATGCAACTAATGTCAAATTTTGTTCTTTTGATATTTTAGTGTGTATTGTTGATATTTTTAAATTTTGATATTGATGTATTAAATAATATATTTGATGTTTCTCAATGAAGTTGTCAGTAATGTTATGTTTGCTATTGTGATGTTTTAATTACATATGTTGATGTTTTTATCACTGTATGTGATGCTTTAAATTATTTAATACATTACATGTCAGCGCTCTACTACGCCATTGATGACTTAATAAAAAATTGGTATGAGGAACCATGCTCTGAAGGTGTTCCCTTGAACAGAGAACCGTAGTCGACCTTTTGATCTGTGCGTTAACGGAGTAGAAGAGCCATTGTCTTCGAAACCCACAGGAAAGAATGCAAGTCAGTGAATAAGCAAGCAACGAAGGAAAACAAGTCAGAGAGGAAAAATAGAATTTAATTGTTTGGGATCTATTGGTTAAGATGATGTTTTATAAATATTGGTTTATTTGTTAGAGCCAAGACACTAGAATCTTATTGAAGTTTTAGGTTGATTTGAATTTTTAAAAATTTTATGTTAGAGATTTTTAGGGCATTTTAACCCTTTCATACTGAATGTTGTTTAATGGTTTGATAGTTATGACAATTGACATTTTCACATAATGACGTAAAACTCACATTAAATGTTTCTACATTTATATGCTAATTATATATTTTTTGGCGTGCCAGTGACGATTCATTTAATTAATTTGATTTTGAGTTATAAGTATTGGATATTTTATGTCTTACATTTAAAAAAAAAATTACTTGTTCATCCGCAACATACATAAAGTGATATGAATCACCTTATATCTATACATTAGAATTTGTTTTGATGTTTAACTATAATTTAGTATATTTTTTAGTATTTTTATTTGATGTATAAATATTTAAATTTTATGTCTATTTTAGTGTAATTGTTTTATTTGATGGTTTAGAGTTTGTATTTGATGTTATTTATATTATTAATTTGATGTGGTATTAGTTAGATGTGAATTAAAGAACAAGACCAAATACATATCAGCCAAATAAGAAATATATGTTTTTAGAACCCAATAACAAACCCAAAATTTGATTCCCCCCCCTCAATTGTGTGATATACTTTTAATATTTGCATTTTTTTCTTATTATTTACATTTGATGTTTTACTATTTGTATTTGATCTTTACAATTCACATGATATGTTTTTATTTTGATTTGAGTTTTAGACAACAAGCCCAAATTCAGTTCAGCCCATTCAAAACCCAATCTAAACAATCAAGCTGATTTTGGCCTGAATCATCAGACTGACACTGGAAAAGTGAACACACCGGTAAATTTATCGAGAATTACACAATCGACCAGAATCCTTGCACAATCGTCAGAATGACGACGACGATGAGGGAATGAGCAGAACCTTTCGCACAGTCAGCGCACTACCCCAACGTCGGCGCAATAATTCGACGTTGACAACGCCGACGCAAAACTTTTGAATCCACCTTGACGATGTCGTCGATGAATCTATTAATCTCGCGAAGCCGACCTTGACCTCGCGAATTTGACTCCTTCCGGAACTGTCTAAATGACGACGACGCTTTCGCTGAGTAAACGATGTAAAACCCTGAAATCCGATAGGGTTTTCAACTACGGCGAATTTCGAAGACGGTGAAGGCGATATAGAATTGATCGAGGAAACTAGGGTTTTGCTGGTCGGAGGTGGCGCAATGGAGAATAGCGCTTTCGCGGTCGGAGAAGGAGAAAATGAGAGCGGCGGAGGAAGTGAAGTTGGGAGGCGGAGGCGGAGAACAGAGAAAAAGAAGAAAGACGCATTTTTGGTGTGATTATTTTGTGTATTTGTGGGATGATCCTTCATATTTTTGCGTGTTTTCATTCTGGCATCGAGAAAATGAAAATTGTAAATTGACCCCCGAATTTGATTTGCCATTTATCTATTTTCACTCTAGTCCCTGGTCTAGCCACGAGAAGGTCTCGCAGGAGACGGACACTATAATAAATTACATGATACAAAATAATGTTAAGTACATAAATAAAAATAAAAAAATTAAAATTTTAAAAAATAAATAATCTTATTTAAGAAAAATAAACATAATAAAAATAAACTTTGATTATAATCCAATCAAATTAAAAATACAAAACAAGCCATGCCAAGAGTCCATCATTTATTGGTTGGTATTTCACAAATAAAGAGATACAAACTCCTTTATTAAGAAGCAACTCTTTATTAAGAAGTGGTTCTTAAAACTCCGTAATGGTCCTCCTTAAATAAAGAGAACTCCTTATTAAGAAAAGTGGGATTAGGGAATTACAATTGTGATGCTCTTAGGGAGAAACTTTTAGCGATACGGTGTTTTTTTTGAAGACGAAGCTTCATAGACGAAAGATGGAGACTGTATTCTGGCCACGCGCAACTATGTCCAGTCACACACCAACACATCCGCTAGGTGAATCTCACGCGTCGCGTCGCTCTTGTCAGACACTTCTCAGAAGAAACCAGCGGAGTCATGGTCCGCTTCTTTTATTTTTACTTCAAATTTTCTTTTTTTTTGTCCGTGGAATTTTTTAATTGTATTTTACTAGCTATTTTTGGTTGTAAGTAATTACTTTTTATTTAATAAAATTTTCCTTTCAGTTTAAAAAGAAAGAAAAAGGGTAGCAATAAAACTTGTTTTTAAATGGTAATAATGGGCATGTAAAATTTGGTCCATCTTGATTTAGCATAAGATTAAATTGTCTATGCCTAACTAGGTTTTTTGGGCGACCTTTTTTCTGGAAAAAAAATGTTTGGATTCCAATATGTTCTCAAATCGGGTTAGGAGAAATTAAAGTTAAAACAACTAACTATTGGTGACACCAATGTGAGGATCCAGAACAGATTGGTAAATTCTGACTAAATAAGTCATGATAATCCAATTAAGGGCGGGTTGTAGACTTTTTTTTAATAACTCTGATGTTGTCTACTGTGTTCGATTCGAGGTGGGATGACATCTCAAGTTGTTGAACAAATCACTCCAATAGTTATGGTCAATTTAATCATATGGTTTACACTAGTGGACCACATAATTCTGTTATATGTATCCTTTAGTTTGTTCTTTATTCTGCCACATATACCTTTGTTTGTAAGTGTAAAGTTTAGTGTCTTTGTGTAAAATAGCCAAGCTCATATCTCACTGTTGTAATAGATCACTCAAATGTATGTCATTGGCCAATCTGATAATCATAATAGAAATGGTTGGATTTCCTAACATACCCGTTGTGATGATTTCAAATTTTAAAAAAGGAATTTCTCTTTGTTTAGAGACATAATAGTTACCGAGGCAAGACAACTTATTTTCTCAATGCTATGAAGCAGGCAACCACCAAGAGAGAAATGCATCTGATCATAAAAATAGATTGCCAAAACGTGCTATGATTCATTGTGAAGTACCCACCGATTCCACCTGGCATTAGATGTTTGATAAAGAATATACAGATCTTAGTGATGGTTTTTAGCAGACTCAACATTGCAAAAATAGATAGATTATTACGAGGCACACTTTTTAGTGCAGTCGAACACAATTTGTATCCCATTCATATGCATAATGAGAATGACAAAGTCTTCTCTCATAGATCAAGGATTAATATGCAATATAATAAAGTTTAATTAGATAGGTGGTTCCAAATATAATTTTTTAAAATTAGAAGATGAAGGAGGGATTTGGGTGCAAATACCACTTTTTGGGATACTAGGCATAAATAATTGGAGAATTAATGATTTCGGGTCATAAGAATCTTACGGATTAAGAATCTGGGTCGAAGAAATTCGCAGATAAATTTCTCTCCCATTTTTCGCGTAATGCGCAAGCTTTTAATACCAGACTTGATGTTACATTTTTAGTACTTGATGTATCAACCAAACCTTGTGGTTTTCCCCCAAAAATTATGTGTTTTAAAATTAAATTTCGATATTTTATTGTAAATCGTGTGTTTGCATGTTAAAATTTTGACACTTTATACATGTTGACACCAGTTAGTGATATATTTTTTATCTTAAATTTAGGGAAAAACTCATTCATGCCCCCCTAGTTCTTGTGTTTGTGCAAATATACCCCCGATTTTTTTTAAAGTGCATGCGTACCCCCGTCGTGGTCTGAAAAATTGGTCAATTCTGGTCATTCCCGAATTCAATGGAAATGACTGTTTTTGCCGAATCCAGGAATGACCAAAATTGACCAATTTTTCAGACCATGATAGGGGTATGAATGCATTTTAAAAAAAACTCAGGGGTATATCTACACAAACACAAGAACTGGGGGGCATAAATGCTATTTTTCCTTAAGTTTAACTTATAATTTATACTTTCATTTTAATGGACGTGTTAGTTTTTCAGCGCAACCTTTTAAAAATTGATATGAATGTTGCTTATTTATCGTATTTTTTAAATATCCTTTTTCAATGGTGCAATTTAGTTTTTTAAAATTTATACTGATATTCTATTTTTTCTAGTATCATTGTCACATTTTATGAGATACTTGATGTTTTAAACTTTATGTGAATTTAAGATTTTTTAATGTGTTTTCAGTGTATTCATTTGATGTTCATCTATTATAATGAAATGTATATAATATTTTTAATTTGATGTACTCTCTCTGTCACACTTCATTTTGCTTAATTGCTTTTTGGGAGTCAAGTTTTGTAAACTTTGATTGTGAATATAAATTAATCCACATATAATAAAAATATCACGTGAGATATTGTTAGATTCGGCTTAACATCAGTTTTCTAAACATCAATTTTTTATGTAACATTATTATAGGTAACTATAGATATTTATGATCAAACATGGTCGTTGAATATCGTGAAAAATAAATAAGCAAAATAAAGTGGGACCGAGGGAGTATATTTTAGTGTTTTTTAATGTTTCATTTTTTATTTGATTTGTTTTCTTAGTGTTATCATTTGATATTTAATTATTTTAATTTGATGTGAATATTTAGTGTTTTTATTTGTTAATTAACTATTTTTAATTTAATATATTTTTACTCCCACTAGTTTTGCGCTTAGCGGTAACAACATTCCTCTCACCAGCTCCATCCAAACGATTAACAACCTTTAGATAATTGTCCCTATGATGACTGTTTGATGAACTCACATCTTGATCATGAGGCAATGACTGCCAGATGAAAAAACTTCACAGCTGAAAAAAATGAATACACATTAAAATAATTTACATATACAAAATAATGAACTTTAAAGTCTAATTTAGTATGATACCTCCGCGGCCCTTCGGTCTTTCTACCTTTACTGCATGGGCAAACAACTCCCTCATAGGGCCAAACTTTTCCTCCCACTTTAACTCTCTGTCCATAGATACATTGCTAGTTCACAAAGACATTGAACCATTTCCGCGACACCTCACTTATTAAAGCTTATCCCCCAAATCCCATAGTTGTCAGGAGCTTTGACATTGCAGGTATAAACATCACCCAAGACTCAGTCACGTCCACCATATGAAGATGATAAAATGTACAAAAAATACACGCTAAAATCCTCCGTGATCTCATGGCACACTCGCTCAAACCCTACCCGTATAGCCACCCCGTGAGGAGGAAATTGAGTAAGAGCACTCTCATAAGCTTCCAAAATGGTCATAAAGTAATCTAGGACAGGTAGGGCTATGACATACTGTAGCTAACACTCATACACAACATACCAGGCGGTATCCTTATCACAACATCGGTAATAGAGGGAACGACAATATCGCAAGTAGATAAACAAGAATGGTAACTTCTTAATGCACTCACATAGGCTAGAGTAAGAACACTACTACAACTTGCTCTCGCCATACTTGAATACGGTAATAAAGTTCTCAAATTTAAAGATTATCTATATTCTCTTATGAAGAAATTGAGAACGGTACTTGAAACTATATACTTAATAACTGTTATATGCACTACCATTAAAGAAAACTCTTACCGCTCTTTTTATATTTGAAATTTAACCCTAAATCCTCTAGCCACTAACAATTGATTCCCAAAAAAAGATAACTTAAAAGGTTCATTTCATCTCCCACATATCTTTATCTAAGAAGTCGATACGTACTTCGTCACTGAGTTTTTATCAAAAATCCACAAAGCATTTAATATTCTCTTTACAAACCCAACTCATGATTAAGCTTTTCACATAATACAAAAGATGAACACCTCACGGTCGACGAATCGAATGAGCAAGCACAAAGTACAGCTCGTAGAGCACATGAGGCACCTCACCTCAAGAAGAAGGATGATTAGCACTCATGATCATCTTAGCAAGACCATGATTCAGTAATAATAGGAGCAATGTGAACCACGACCATACGATTAATCGGCTATAAATAAAGATCAAGAATAATGAGAAAGGTAATGGCTAGGGATGATCAAACCCGACCCTAAATTTTTTTTTGTTAGACACAAACTTGTAGGGTCTAAAATATTAGATCCATACCCAAACCCGATGGGTCTAAACGGGTCTTAGGTCCAAAGCGGGTCCTTAATGGGTCTAACATTCTAATTTTTTTCGTCACTAAATAAAATATATATTATCATAAATACAAATAATTCAAGTTATATATGCACCTGAATTAATTCGTTAAGAAAAATATACAGTACATATTATTTGTTTAATTAAAAATAAAAATTCAGAGAGAATATGAAAGTGATTTATAAAGAAGGGTAAAATTATATATATATATATATATATATAATTGGGGTTATATGGGTTTACAATTTTGGGTCTTGGTCGAATATGGGTCTTAATATCTTAGACTCGGACCTAGCCCCATTTAAAAAAAAACTAGACTCGGTCTCAGACCCGATGAGTCTAAATTTTTTGGACTCATACCTGACCCAATGAGTCTTGGTCGGGTCCTAGACCTATGCTCATCCTTAGTAGTGACATTTATCTGGATATAAGCTTAGATAAATTTAGAAACTAACTCAAGCATCAGATTTAAATCCCCCAGGCTTCCGCGAGACTTTGTTTTGCAAGTTAACGAGACAAGCAGGCTGACCCATGTTGATCCTGGATATTAAGATGGCTTTGAAGGAATCCTATATCAAAATCGATATAATTTTTTTTTGAAAAAGTGTAGCTAGGACCCTAACATTAGTCATACCTAACAATTTAACAATAGCTTGATGTTCAAACATTAGCCCATAAACAGTAGTCAAGTTCTGAAATTCTACAAAACAATTCTTACAAAATTGAGAAGACTGGGAGTTACTTGGGCAGGCTAGGGATAAATTCATGGAAACACTTTAATGCTATGCTGGACTTGAACTCTACATATGCTTCTGACAAGGATATGCCTTTCGGGTAGCTTAGGATGAGAACCACCAAGAGGAATCCACCACAACAAATCTTTCCAAAAACATTGATTTTCTCTGGCCAACCACCACGACTCACCACCATGGAAAGACACCACTCGTTGAGAATGATGAGGTTCATTGTTGTACTTAGCGTGTGTTTAGTCCGACCATTTGAACATTGGGTCATAAGTTTTTGGAACCCATGGCCCGAAACCACTGAAGGGTCGTCCACCAGCAAATTGGTAATCTTTGTCGACTCTTTGATTGTAGTTCAATCTTGAAGATTAAAAAATTGGGGGAAGGGGTTTACATTCAATCAAATGAGTTGTCTGGGTACGCGAATATTTTATAATCCAATCAGGTGTCACCATGTACTGGCATATGTAAGACTCATCGTCACTACTCCAAGCTTCAATTGACATTGATTCTGGTATGGCGGAGAAGGAGGAGGAGGATGAGAATGGTAGTCTAGAGAATAACTGCAAAACACGAGAATACTTAGCATTTATATGGATCTGGAACAAATGCTAGGGTTTCATGGACTAATTGGTACACGTGGGTGGTGGGAATGTACCAGTCAATTAATTGGATTAGCTCACATAGGTAGTGTAACAGATGAATTGAAGGGGATTGGTTCAGGTGAACGGTGTGGGTGGTAAGAGAGAGTAAATGTTGGGAAAGATTGGAATGCCAACCAACATCACACAAACTAGCATTAACTCATTGAGTTACTATTCAAAAATGGATTATAAGGGCTGCTTAATACTAATTCAGTCAATATTTATAATGACATGGTGGTAAATTATTGGTTCAATCATGGGTGAATTAGGTAGTTCCAATTTAAATTTCATAAAAAATAAGGTAATTGTACAAGCAGGAAGTAATTTCTGGGACAAAAAAAGAAAGTAGGAAGTTATTAGTGGGATGGAGGGAGTATTACAATGAGCCTAAGATAATATGAAACACATAAAGACCCTTTAGACTGACTTGGGAGTCGGAGCTTCTCCCTAGGGATCTCCCTAAGGATTCTCTTCCAGGCACACAATCGAGTAGAGCTTATCCGACTAGCCTCAAGGCCTGTTCTCATCTGTAATGAATACCCCACATCAGCATCCATAAAGGCCATGGTTTTGTAGCCTAATATTACTTCTTCTAGTTGGTAGATCTTTAAAAATGAGTTAAAATATTTTGGGAAATGTTTGTTCAGGTCCGTGTAATCGACACACATCCTCCAATATGCATATGCTTTCTTGACCATAAATGGGCTCGCCAACCACATTTGATAACCTTTTTCTTATTCTATTCCGGCATGTACAAGGGTGTTTATACTTCTTGTTCAATCGCCTACTGTCTGTCGTGCATGAATCTTCTCTACTTTTGTCTTATAGGTTTCAACAATGGGCTGATATTGAGGGGGCGTGTTGCAATGTTGGGGTTAACAGGAAAGGGAACATATCCTTATATTATTTTAATGTTGCAACGTCATTGTGCTTAACAGGAAAGGGAAAATACTTCCATAACTAGACTTTCTGGGTGTGGTCTTCATCCTTTAGGCCAATGAGCTCCACCTCTTCTCTGAGTCAATTCAGGAATGCTCATTGTCAATGAGCTGTTCCTAGTTGATTGCATGAACCTTCAGTTGACTTTCTCTCTTAGTCGATGATCTCATTGCTATGGCCATGAATTGTATGCCCGATTGTTGATATATCCATACTGTTGCGACCATCATTGGTGTGGGGAACTTCATGACCAAGTGATATGGGACAAATTGCTTTCATAGAACCGTGACCTACCAATGATGGCATTGAATGGACTAGAGGCGTCCATTACTACAAATTTACATAAAACTGTACATGTTTTGTTCTTTTCTCCAATGATAACTAGTAGTCGTATGTTTCCTGGTGGAATTTTAGATTTCTGCGTAAATACTACTAGCAAAGTCATTGACTTCTTGAGATCTATACTTTTGAACCGTAATTGTTTGAAGCAGACAACAAACAATACCTCTGTTGTGCTACCGTAATAAATGAAGACTATGTAAACTATAAAGTTACCTATCTTGGCTTTTATGACTAAGGGGTTATTGTGTGGCTTCACATTTGTAACTGCATCTTATTTGATAAGCATAATTTTTTCACTTATGCAGAGTTTTTTAATTATAATTTCTTAGGGCGACACATACCTCACACTTTCTTTCCAAGTGTCATCAGATGTTAGTTCTGATGACGGTGGATGGATAATAGTACTATGTCAATGCATTTGCCTATTTTATTCTTTTCTTAATCTATTGTCACCGCCAGCTTCTGATTTTGCTTAAGCTCCTGAATTTTCTATGTACTATAGGTATTTATCTTTGTTGGCTAGAAGTGGCGATTGGGTGTGTAGTCGTCTCCTTTATTGTATTAGGTTAACTGCTCCAGGAAAAAATGTTCATCGCTTTCTTGGGTGTGGTCGCCGCTTTCTTGGTGTGGTCTGACTTTGGGTTCCCGTTGACTCTCTACTCTAGCTCTGGCTGTGTTGATAGACTATGTATATAAACAATTGTTGGCTAGAATTTGCGATTAGGTGTGTAGTTGTTTCCTTTTAGAGATGTTCCTTGTTGCTTCTAGGAATGCTGTAAACACTCACTTCACTTTTTTGTGCTATGTGTTTAGGGATTCCACCTCATTTTCCTCTTCATTGTCTCTAGTCAACTCATTAATAAGGTCATTGTTTTTGGGTCGCCTCTAGCTAAAAATGCGCTCTAATGACTGTTGTCCCTTAGTCCGGCTTCGATCGCTCCTAGTAACTACCATAATTTAAAAAAAGAATGGTTTGTCCCCCCATGTCCTGCAATCAAAGCCCCGGACTAGTTACGGGGAGAAAACTCTGATGTTTAAGTTAGTGCTTTTGTTGAGAGTGTATCACTTAAGTTTACTTGTGGGCCTGATCTTGTTGCATGTACTATATATACATCAACAACTAATTCTATAATTTCAATTCAAGCTTAGGTTGACATATATTGATAATTCTTTTGTTGGTATGACCACATCAGTGTATTAATAGATGTGACCTCCAGAATCAGTGATATGTAATATAGTCTTTGTGGTGGCATGGGAGTTAATGTAAATTTTTTTTACCGTGGATGACACTGTCACCATAATATAATGTCTATTGTATAAAATCTATTTTTAATTGAGCCTATCTAAAATAAGATGTTAGTTTCTTATTTTTATTTTATTTTTAAGTTTTGGTAAGATTTGATAAATTGGAATTGAATTGAATAGTTCTAGTCTAATCAGTTTATTTTAGGTCAACCGATTTATGCAGCTACATTATGCTTAACTAGAGTATTTCATAATAATTAAAGTTATAAATTAAAAATAGTTTAGGTTTGTTGTAAATAATATACAATTTAATTTGATATTTTATTGTTAGTACGAAGGCTTGTATTTGTTCAATCAATTATTTTAGGGAGATTACAAATAATCAACCATATTATAGACATATGGAGTAAGTTAGGAAAAGATATCATAGTTTGAATTTGTTGAAACTCATCAAAGTCTAGAACTCAATAGAAATAGTTGGGACATCTAAAAAAATAGTTGCCGCACCACTCACGAACCACTACAATTTCACCTTTATATACCATTTGCGGACTGAGAAAAATTGTAGAGTTAATTGATAAAATGACTCCGACTTTAAGCTAAACGTGCCAATATAACTCTGCAATCTCAAAAAGTGCCAAAATAACCATTGAACCTGTTGACTTTATAGTCAACCAGTTTACTGCTGGATTTTGTGGAAAATACCATTTTACCCTTATTATTAAAAAAAGAAAAAAATACAAAAGGCTGAAATGATTGAACTGCCCTTTCCTTTTCTTCTTCTCGATTCCGCGGTGGTGGTGAATACCATTTTCTTCCTTTTCTTCCTCTCAATTCCAAACTTGTTCTTTTCATTTTCTTCCTCATCGAGTTAACATTGACGCAGCTTGTGTGAAATTGCCCTCACCTCACTTGTTTTTTCTTATGTGGAAACACATCCCAACACTGACCTTAAGGCTGAGCTAGGGTTTTTGGTGAGCGTTGTTGAGTATTTGAACGGAATCGGAGTTGTTTACAGAGATTTGAAGCTGGAAAATGTGATAATTCAGAAGAATCGAAGTTCCGCGGGTTGGATTCCGTGAGTCTGAGCTCTTAATCTAAGTGCTCTGCAAGTCTGGGATCATGACCGAGTCGGACTCAGTTCACCTGGTATAAATCAACTCTGATTCATGGATTCACAATGACTAGGATTTTGTCGAATAATCAAACTCGTTCGTCGGAAAACCCTTACCGATGATGAAACTAGTTGAAATCCATAGCCCATTTGAAAAAATGTGGCATTTTCAATGGAGAAGATTGAATTATAGGGGCGAGGGTTAGAGGCAGTAAAAATAAAAATCTGAGGTTTGATCAGTTTGCAAGAAAATTAGAATTTGTGGGCAAGAAGAAGCAAAAGATCAAATAGGGGTTGCTTTCTCTATCATGACTACTCATAATGGAAATGATCTTTTGGTGACTTTTATTTTCATTTTCTTGGATATCATTATGTTTGTTTTTAGAGAAAAGAGAATGGTTGTTAGCCCTATTGGTTTGCCTGATTGGATATTCAATTTAGACCGCTATAGGAACTACCGAAGCCAGACATCAAAATATTATTTATGATCATCACCGTGGAAAGGGGTGTGGCTGGTTGATGGGGGGCATGCGGTGGTGGTGAATCCCTCAGCGGTGGAGAGGTGGCACAAAGAGGTAGTTGGTGGTGCAGTGGCGGGGAGGTGACTAGTGGTCGGTGGTGCGATGGTCGGGAGGTGGTGGTTGTGCCATGGCGGCGGAGCATGGCAGTAGGGGTGGCTGAAGAAGAAAGATAGGTTGAGAGGGGTGGGGGTATTTTTGGGATAAATTTTTTAGCTTTTAAGTCAAGGCTATTTTAGTTATTTCAATTTATTCTCATTGCCGGAATTTAGAGGGTCAATGCCGAAAATAGTGATTTAGGGTATATCGGCACAAATGTTCTGAAAGTTAGGGTTAGATTGACACATACAATGATTAGTTAGGGTTAAATTGACACTTTTTTAGATTGCAAGGTTATGTTGCCACTTTCAAACTAAAGTTAGGGTTATAAATGTATATAACCCAAAATTATATAACCCACAATATATTCATATAAAATTTCCTCTTAAATTTACAATTCTACAATTCTTGACAGGAATGGATCTCTATTGTGCATTGTCTATAAATTTCAATTTTAATTATGGCCACAAATAGAAACAGTTTGAATTTAAAATAAAAGTCACAATATATTTTTGGTTTTAAAATTAACGTGGACGCTTCTTGGTTATCCTCTTTACGAAAAGCAGGCATAGCTATGATGATAATAAGGGATTCTCATGGCAATATGGCTTTCGCTTATAGTAAATGCATCTCCACTTGCTCTAGTCTTATTCTGAATTGATTGCAATCAAGTACGAACTCAAATTCGCTATAAAAATTGGATTATATAGTTTCATACAGGAAACTTATTGCAAAATGGCTTTAGACTATGTATCTGCCCCTAAGAATACCCCCTGTAATCTACATAATTTGATCTCAAAGAAGCATGAATAGATGAAGGATATAAATACTATTCATACTCTTAGGCAAGGTAATCTTCTACTTGATCACCTAGCTAAATTTGCTCTACAAGGTTCACCTACAGGAAAATTAAATCTGGAAGACTTTGATAAAAGAGAGAGTGGAGGTCTACTAAACTTGGACTACGTTAGGAATGCCCACTATTTGAGTGGATAGAAGAATAGATGTTGCTGACTAGTTATGTTGCTCTTTTACAGATGAACAAGAGCCAAGCCCGGCCTCACCATGAGGCAAGTGCCTCAAGCCCCCAATTTTTCACTGTAAAGGGGCCTCATTTTTTAAAATTCTTTCTATATATGTAAAAAAAATCATCAAATATTATTTTTTCCAATTAATTGCCTCAATCATCTTCTTTTCCTCTTCATATCAAGCCTTTACTTGCAAATATTACGTGGCCAAAATATTGTATGTGAGGCCCTTTTTTGATAGTTTGCCTCAGGCCCCTAAAATCCTAGGGTTGGTATTGGCAAGAGCAATATAAATTGGTAGATGTGGTGCAAGTCTGAACTGGAAAAAAACTAATTTTCAGAATGGACCTGATCAAATGTGACGCAGACATGAAATGGAATGCGACACAACATGATCAGAACGGAATGCGATACACACATGCTACTCATCTTCAAAATGGAATTTCACTCTCTTGGCAAAGACCTCATCAATTGCGCAGGACTCAAAGCATGCAGAACTACTTTTTTTCGTCTCCGGAATGAAATCTAAGGCGAAAGACTTGGGAAACCCCTTATCTTTTTCTTTGAACACCTTTAACCCCTCAACTAAAAAAACTGCGAAGTTGTGGCCCTTCCATCCAACCACAAATGTTAACTTCAGTAAAAAAAAAGTTAATTTTAAGGGCAAATTTGTAATTTCACAAGACACTGGACAACGGAGCAAGTGCAGCAAGTTCATGACGCTGGACAACGGGAAATCAGAGTTGAGAGACGAGAAATGTTGCTCGTTTCTTGTGACGGTGATGTTGCAGGAGGCTCGAGGTGAGATGGTGAGGTGGTGGGGGCGACGGAGTAGAGAGCAGAGCAGAGCGGAGTGAGAAAGGGTAAGGGAAAAAAAGAAAAACAATAACGAAAAGGAAAATGCAAAGGAAAAGTGAAAAATGGAAACGGAAAAAGAAATAGGAAAAAGAAAAAAGAGGAAATGGAAAATGACTATTTTGTCCTTAAATTTGATGTTTTGACCCAATGTGATGCGTTGACCTGACGGAAGGGCCATGACTTAGCAGTTTCGATAATTGAGGGGTCAAAAGTGTTCAAAAAAGGATAATGGGCTAAAAGAGAACGATGGAGGCAGTTCAGGGGCCTCTCAAGTCGTTTGCCTTTTTTTCTTCTATTATTGACTAAGATTTAAAGTAGTTTACAAAGTAATCCGACCGTAAAATTATTAACACAAGGGGTGGAGATAATTTTAACGGAATCACTACTTTGAACTACTCTTTTCAATGGAAAATGTTTTGCCATTTGATTATATTTTTGCAAAGACTCATCAAGATTAGTTTGAACATTCAAACACTTAATTTTTGCGCTACAAGAAATGGGGATCCTAAGACTATGTTTATCAACAACCATTTCCAGTAAGTTGTTGACGTGGCACATAAATAACTTTAAAGAATAAAAAATAAATCAACAACTCATAAACTTAGAAATGACTCAAGGTTTGAAGTAGGGACCTCCTAGTTTTATGGGTTTTGTTGGGTATGATAATAAGGGTGTGACATGTGTCACATTTTCATTTGTTGGATTAATTTTCCTTTTTAGTAGTTAAATTTAATTTAATTTGCCAATAATATAATTGAAATTATATTTTAATAAGTTTAATAATTTTTAAACCGCCTAATTGGTAGACATGATAATTTGAGTCCGTCTCTTGAAAGACGGTCTTTCCATAAGCTATGGAAAGATCAAGGGTTAAACTGCAAATTAGAAGAAATGAAGATAAAAAATTTTAGTTGCATTTATCGAGTCATAAACTTATAACTACTGCACATTGCATAATGAATTTTTAATATTGTAACTAAAACCTTTTACTTTTTATTATTCTAATTAAACCAATCTTTCCATAAACTTATGCAATGACATTTTTTCCCCAAGATTTTCCTAAATAATTTTATAATTAATATAATAAAAGAGAGGATTTTATGTTTTTTTGTTTATTGCAATGAGATGCATAATTTTAAAAATATTTAAAATATATCTGAATATATAAATATTTATATTTAAACTTAGAAGTTATATAAGAATAAAATTTTCATGGTAAAGTCTTGGGAAATACCGTATTTCCATAAGCACATGGAAAGACGGAGTTGAATTAGAATTATAGAAAGGTTAAAGGTTTTAGTTGCAATATTAAAAATTTATTATGCAACGTGCAGTAGTTATAAGTTTATGACCTGATTAATGCAATCCAAAAAATTTATCATGAATTTCTTCTAAAATGCAGTTTAAACCTTGATCTTTCAATAACTTATGGAAATGCCGTCTTTCAAGAGACAAACTCAATTGTTATGCGGTTTAACAAGAGGCACTCTCAAACTTAATATTTATTTTTTTGTATAAATTTATTTGATTCAATCTCATAATTTCACATCTAATATCTAAAATTCCTGCCAATTTTAAACATTAACCTTATAATTTCAATCTTATTTGAATCAGCGTACTAATTAAGAAGTGTACTTAAATCAGCGTAAGTGTATGACTTCATTTCAAATTCAGATTTTGATATTGTAATTGCTATTGAAACACAACTTTTAAGTATATTGTTGTTTATATTGTCATGCTTTTGATTATATTTGATTCGCATCTTGTTAATTTATTAACATTTTAACTCAATTTAGAATAATTTATTTAGTGATAATATTAATCAAATAATATTACTAGAAGTATGTACAATTGAAAACAGATGTAAATAATTTGATAAAGTAAGGTTAGGTTGAGTTGAGTTGTTGATAAATGAGTGAAATAAAAATATTTGGTTGTGAGATAGTTGTGGAGAAAATTTTATATGTTAGGAATTTTTTATGTTAAGGTGATGGTCCAATCACATATTGTTATGTGTCCAAAAATTCAACTACTACTTGATATTCAACTATTTTTATGGAAAAATAAATGAAAATTTGACACATGACAATATTGTGATTGAGCCAACACCTTAACATATAAAATTTTCCAACATATAAAATTTTCTATTGAATTGTGTAAATGGATGAGAGAGGAATAATTATTTATCAATAAAA
The DNA here is from genome assembly GCA_032355705.1 of Rubia peregrina. NCBI lineage: Eukaryota > Viridiplantae > Streptophyta > Magnoliopsida > Gentianales > Rubiaceae > Rubia > Rubia peregrina. The sequence continues at coordinate 28,254 of JAULKK010081836.1, forward strand.
TTGAATTGAGTTGAGTCGTTGATAAATGTAGTCCAGAAAACCCCTCCCATCTAGGGATGTCAATGGGGCGGGTTGGGTACGGGTTATGGTACATCCATGTCCATACCCACCTAAAATTTTTGTACTCATCCCCGCCCCATCACCCATGATGGGTATGATATTAAAATCCATACCCGCCCCGTGGGTATAGCATAAAATCCACCCCCACCCCATCACCCACCTGGGTATCCATACCCACCTCATACCCACCGTACCCGCCCCACTC
>JAULKK010081837.1:0-18016 GCA_032355705.1 Rubia peregrina
AAATATGCGGTCAAACTTTGATTCAGAATAGTGTCCAAAAGTCAACTCAGACACTTATAGTGGGACGGAGGGAGTATATCGCAAAGCCATAAGAGTCACCCATTTAATACTCTCAGAAAAAGTATCAGGGGGAGAACTCACTTCCGAGCAAACTTCAGCTCATGTGAGGTTCAGCAGAAACAAGGTTACTTACAAGCTATGCACCATTATAATTTCCTAAGTTTTTAAACATGCATGTTTTTCGACAACTGAAACTAACTACACTTGCCAAAGACAATTTCCATAAGAAAACATTACCATGCTGTACGATCTGTGGCTTGATAATTTAAACTCTTCTTTTGCATTTGGTTAGAATCTGATTTAATATCGTATTCTCTGGAGTATGATCTTCCCCATCATCACTTTATTGTACAGGAAAAAGAGGAATTGAAAGAGTATGTTGGAGAGGAAGCTGCGGCAATTTGGTTGTTCTTTCTCAAACTTTGGCATTTCAACGCATGCAGAAGTTCTGTTCTGTTCCAGTCCAGGACCTTCACAAGGGATCTTTAGAAAGTCCTATATTAACCAATCATGTTAGCAGTGACAAGAATGCTGTAGATATTACAGATGGTCCAAAAATTAAGCCTATGATAAAGGAAGCAATTGATTTTACCAAGATTGATATCAATAAGCTTCCTTCTGTGCTTCTAATTGGGCGTCCAAATGTTGGCAAGTCTGCGCTATTTAACCGGTGAGTTGTGTTTATCATTTTAATACTTTTGTTTTTAAGTCCTTTTGGGTGCTACTCCCTGGCTATTCATGGGACTCGAGGAGATATATTTTTGAGATTGTGTACGATTTGATGTTGCTTGAACTCTTGTTTTATTTTTGCATTGTAGTTTGATACGGAGAAGGGAGGCCCTTGTGTATAATACACCGACTGACCATGTTACACGGGATATTCGAGAAGGGGTTGCAAAATTGGGTGATTTGAGGTTCATGGTTTTGGATTCTGCTGGTTTAGAGGCTGAGGCAACCTCTGGCACTGTTCTTTCCAGAACTGCAGATATGACCAGAAATGTGCTGGCAAGATCTCAGTTTGCTCTCTTCCTTATAGATGGGAGGTTAGTTATGACTGTGGCATATGGATGCTGGAATTGTAGATGAAAATCTTGCAAATTGTAGAGGAATCAAATATTTTTGATACATTTCTCAATCGCAAAGCAAAAGAAGGAATTACCAGTTCTTGACTCAATAGTAAAAAATATCCTATGTATGGAAGTACAATGAACTATGGTAGTTATATGAAAATATCAGGGAAAAGGGAAAACCATGAGAGCAAGACAAATGTGACGGGATACAAGTTATCTATGTAGAGATATTGTTCTATTTTGAGGAACAAAATTGTCTCTGTCCGAATTGATGTGACCCGAGTTACCGGAAGTCATATATATAAATGTATTTTCTGTAGCTTCTATACACTAGCTGGAACTTTAATATGTTGACCTTTCCCTGGATCCTGGATAATCTAAAGCTTCTTTACACTATCTACCTTTTTGTTTTTATCTGCTTGAAGGAACTCGGGTTGTTTTTTAGCTGAGGGAACATGAAACAGGCAGTTTGCTGCTGGAATTAAAATTCTGGATGAATATTACAAGAAGCTTTCACTCATAAAACTGGATACAAGCAGTTAATATATAGTTATTCATATTATATGAATCTAAAGAAATTTAAATGTGAATGCATGATGTATTATTGAGTACTCAAACAAAGAAAAAGTTGATTCCATGCTACTTGTGATGTTGATGTATGATGTTTCCAGACTTACTCTAAATGTTATACTTTTGTTAACCAGAAATGGTTTACATGATATGGATTTGGATGTGGGGAAGTGGTTGAGAAAGCATGCACCCGGAATGAAGACAATAGTGGTGATAAACAAATCTGAAATGCTTGATCCATACTCTGGTTCTCTTGATGCAGCTGTTGGTGAAGCATGCTCTCTAGGATTTGGAGATCCTGTCGCTTTGTCGGCTGAAACGGGATTTGGTTTGTCGGAGCTTCATGAAACCCTCAAACCATTACTTGAGGAATATCTCGTAAAATTATGTGGTGAGTGATCTGCTGCTGGTACTGTTTGATTTTGATGAATTACACTTTCTTGAACTTATTGAGCACTTCCAGACTGAAGGTGCATTAATACTTTATATATTACCCCACTTGGTTTGTACCCCCACAGAAAGTGCTTGTTTGCACAATATCAGATGTATGAGTGTAGCTCTGAATTTTCCAATTTCAGATGGAGATATTGAATGCTGCCACCTTGACGAAGATGAGCAGTCCACAGTTGAGGCGGCTAAATTGCCATTGCAATTGGCCATTGTAGGGCGACCAAATGTGGGGAAGTCAACCTTACTCAATGCAATATTACAAGAAGATCGAGTATTAGTAGGCCCAGAAGCTGGCTTGACTAGGGATTCAATTCGAGTTCAATTCGAGTATGAAGAAAGGACAGTATATCTGGTGAGTATTATTAGCATTTTCTTTTTGTATGAGTGACTTTTCTCTAGCAATCTCCAACGTAATAATTCATTGTATGCTCTCTGCTATGACAACACTTTTTTTGCTATAATGGTTTTACCTCTGTAAGTGTTCATGTTTTGTAGCTCAACTAGTTGAGTTTTTCTATGCGGAAAATCTTTAGTTTCTTATTTTGTATTTTTGTTATTATCTTTAATGTGGTGTAAGGGGAGAACCATTTCTAAAATTAGAGCTTAGAAGGTTGGAACTATAATATATGTTGGTTCCTTCCCCATTCCTCACATCTCTGGGGATTGTTTCCTTCTTTTTGACCATCTTCATTATATTGTTCATGTCTGGTTGAACTCTTCCAACTAAGTCCCTGTGTTTTCTGTATATGAAATAATATAAAATGTAAAATCAACTTCCTAGTTTGATTCTGGTTTACATCCTTTCATATCTCTTTGCTGTACTGATCTGCTTGCTCTTGAGTTGGAGAAACATGCATTATTTCACCTTATCCTGTGGGTTATTAACTTCTTCTGTTCAGGTTGATACTGCAGGTTGGCTGGAAAGGGCACCCCAAGAGAAAGGACCATCATCTTTGAGCATAGTGCAATCAAGGAAACACTTAATGAGAGCCCATGTAGTTGCATTGGTTCTTGATGCTGAAGAGGTTTGCCTTGAAATACTCTTTCTTTTATGAAGTAGTTTGTTAATGAAGACTTTAGCATAGTATACTCACGGTTTGACTTCTGTGCTAGGATATGATTGTACGATGCATAATCTATCTTGGCATTGGCATATATTTTTCCATTTAGAATCTGCAAAATTACAAGATTTTGGATTCGGATTGTTCTATTTGTATTTGAATTTCAATGAAGGTAATCAGACACGTGTATACTATTTCTTTTTCAGAAGAAAACACTTTTCTAATGGTCACATTGTTGCTATTTGTTGAAAATGATGAAGTAATCTCCTTTTGAAAGTTGAAACTTAAATAGGGTATTGCTGCAAAAGTTTGGTCTAGTGTTTTCATAATCATTTGTTACTTGATATGGCATACGTTGATTCAATTTCCATAATCACAGTGGTATTAGCTAGTTGATAGCAGCTTTGTGTTGGGTGTGATCTCATAGTTGGTTCTACAACTGATCATCAACCTTCAGTTTATATTTGAATGTGTTACGATTATTTGATTGTTAGATTTCCAAATCAAGGCGGAGCATGAAGCATGCTGAAGTAGTCATAGCAAGAAGAGCAGTCGAGGAAGGGCGAGGTTTAGTTGTTATCGTGAACAAGATGGATCTTTTTCAAGGGAAAGAAAATAAGAAGAAACACGACTTTATTATTAAGGCAGTGCCTGAAGAAATTCAGACAGTTATACCGCAGGTTCGTCAATAGAAGCTTTTAAGTTGATTATCACTCAGTATTGACTTGGTAAAATGATTTAGCATCTGAACTTAGGCACTTTTATAGTTGTATCCTCTCTTCACTGTCTCATTTCAAATGTAATTAAGTGTCACCATAAGGTTGATTTGGCATTGGGATTTTTGCATCCTTCTGCTTGCCGGGAGCCTGAGCTATGACTTTTATGAATACTTAGTATTGGGACATATTTATGATAGATGACTGCACTACTCTTAAACTGAATGCATCTGCAAATCTGGTACAGGTAACAGGGATACCTGTTGTATTCACATCAGCCTTGGAAGGAGAAGGGAGACTTGCTGTGATGCGCCAAGTAGACGATACATATGAAAAGTGGTGTTTAAGGTTAACAACAGCTCGCCTTAATCGTTGGCTGCTGAAGGTAACTATCAGACTTCTTGCTCTTCGGCAGATTACTTGAGAAATACACTAAGCAATCGTGGCGTATTAGGTTATGAGCAGACATTCTTGGAAGGATCAAGCTGCTCAACCGAAGATAAAGTATTTTACTCAGGTCAAGGCCAGACCGCCCACTTTTGTTGCATTTGTGAGCAGCAAGAAGCAGCTCTCAGATACAGACCTTAGGTTCTTGACGAGGTCATTGAAAGAAGACTTCGATCTGGGAGGGATTCCAGTCCGAATAATGCAGCGGTCTATTGCAAGAAACACTGAAAGCAAGAAGATTATTAAGAAGAACCAACCAGGTCCTAAAAGAATGAAAATGACAACCGATAAGAGAAATCAAGTTTCAAAAGAAGATAGCATCTCGGGGTAGAAATAACCGTCCTTTATTCTTCAGTGGAAGGAAAATGGAAAAGCCGTGAGATGAAGAATTACAAAAATCAGGTTAATTGTATTTCAGGCTTAGTTTGTAAAGTGCAAAAGAAATTATTTAACATTTTGCATTTGGTAAACCTTGTGGAATTCTACTATATACACTCAGATCAATGAATTATGAGTTGGGAATATATATGTACGTACATAAAGTCAATGGCTAGAGTCCGTTTCCTACGAGACCATTTTACCGTAAGATTAAGGGTAAACAAAAAATAAAATAAACATAAAATAAAAGGTTCTGATTATTGGGGTTAATTTTATAATATTAAGTTTTTGGGGGGTTTTCTTTAAATATTTACGAAAGATTAGGAATCTAATTGTAAATAGTTAAAAATTAAAAAAGAAGCCTTCGTCCTCCATTGGATTTCGTTGGAAAGTCATTTCCATGTATTAAACCCATAGCTGGCTCTAGTTCACATTTGTCTCATACTTCTCCAGCGCCACGGTTATCGATTTCTTCTTCAGCTACGACTGCTTCTGGGCATAGTGGATCTGGGTCTGGTCAAGTACTCGTATGAGGCGGTGCTCCTGAATGAGTTCTATAGCGATGGCTATTTGCAGTGAGATGGGGACATGGTGCAACTTGGGAGCAGGGTAGGATTCGTCTGGAATTTGTCGGGAATAGGCAGTTACCAGTATACTCCGGCAGGTCGGGTAGGGAGAAATAATTGGGGAAGGGTTGAAGGGGGGTCAAATTCAGGTCAACAACTGGGTCTGATCTGGGCTGAATTTATATTTGATCCTTATATAAAATCAATTAAATTTATTTATGAAAATAATAAAATATCACATTAAAATAGTTAAACATCAACTAAAAATATTAAAATATATTAGATTTAAAAAATAATTATCAAATATTACACTTTACATATAAATAATTATATTTGAACATTATTAAGAAATAATAAAAATAAACATAAACAAAAACACTAAAAATATACGTCAAAATAGTTAAAAGTCAAATAAAAACACACATAAAGATTTTAAATAGTTATTACATAAAATAATTAAAAATCAAATGAAAACTTATAAAACACACGTCAAAATAACTAAATATTAAATAGAAACACTAAAAATACACATCAAAGTTTAAAGAATCAAACATCATATTAAAAATAATTAAACATCAAGTGAAAACATTAAAAACACACGTCAAAATTATTAAACATCAAATATAATATTAAAGTACACATCAATTATAAATTATAATAGTAAAAAATTAAACCAAAACAATAAAAACATATTAAATTAAATTAGTTGAACACCATATAAAAGCACACAAATTTTAAAATTTTAAAGTATGCACCAAAATGTGATACTAATATCGGAAAAAATAAACATCAATATTAAAATTTTAAAACTAATTCACATGATTGAAACATATTTTTTTATATTTTAAACCATCGTAGACGGGGTTTGGAGGGTGTCCATCCCTTTTCATTAAGCTCATTTGTTGCCAAAAATTGGCTTTTGTTGCCCGAGGCTTACATCAAGTTGCCCGAAGGCTTACATCAGTTGCCCGTAGGCTTGGTACTAAATTGCCGGTAACATCAGTTGCCCGTAGGCATGATTGAAACATCAAAGCATACATTGAATGAAAATACACGTTTATTTTAAAACATCAAAGTGTGCACTAAAATTTAATACTCTAAAAAAATAAAACATCAATAAAAAGTTTTAAAAAATAAATTCATACTATTGAAACATAAAAATATATATAATAAAATCTAATATCCAAAAGAAAGAAACATCATTTTTTAATGATATGTTAAGAAGCTAACCCATCGATCAAAAATAAAATATAAGTTAAAACTTCAAATCAAATACCAAAATATTCTAAACTAGTGAAAGGGGACTTTTAATATAACATCGCAATGTTTAATTGAAACATCAAATACTGCACTTGAAACGTCAAGTACTAAAATTAGAACATCAATTCCGAGCATTGCGCGGAAATGAGGGGGGAAATTAATCTGCAAATTTCTCTGACCCAAACTCTTGACCCGCGAGATTCTTATGACCCGGAATCATTAATTCCCCAATTATTGATTTCCAGCATCCCCAAAAAGTGATATTTACACCCAGATCCCTCCTTCCTCTCCCAAACTTTCTTAAATTATATTTGAAACCCCATCTTTAATTAAACTTCATAATATTATACATTAATCCTTTGTCTCGTTGTGAGACGGTCTCACACAAGACTTTGTCATCACTAAATGCACCTAAAATTTTCTTAATGTAATTACTTTTATTTACGGTTATTTTATTTTTATAATTTTATACTTTCTTAATATTTTATTTGTTTCAAATTTCTTTTTAAATTTTTTCTTTGACTGCAACCTTTGTACATAGTTCAATTAAGAGTTACAAAAATCTCATACGTTTTAATCTAATATTCAATCTCTCTCAGTTAATTGTCTTTCTAAAGTCAGATTTGATCGTATTTTCTTCAAACTTATATACTGTAATGATAATTCTCTTTGTATAATTGCATAATCAATTTGGAGCACAATACTATGTGAATATAAATGTGGTTTTCTATTGATACTTAATTATGTAGATTTGTAGCTACAACACATCATTGTGGGTGGACTGTTACTGGCTTGTCATTGGTGAAAGCATTTGTTTATGATTCTTCATCTTTATTGGTTACAAGTAGGGGGGAGGGGGTAATTCTTAAATCACGCACAGTAAAAATGCTGATGGTATAGAAGTACCTAAGAAGTAATATATGTAAAAAAAGAGTAAAGATGTACACAATAATATAAAAGGGATGTGAGTGGACGATAAATTACATAAGGGATGTGAGAAGCCAGTGGAAGGAATGTAAAAGAACGACGATAAAAATTGGTGCACGTCGGCAAATCGCACAGCTCTAAAGACTTTCATAGAATCACGTACATCAATAGGGGTGTCTTTCGATGGCCACTTAATTTAGCAGACATTGGTTCGATATCAAATCTTAATAAGCAGTCAAATGCTTGTGTTGATGCCTTTGATTGAATCGTTCAATTTCTCCAAGATTCCAACTTGAAGTTAGAGAATGGACTTGATTTGGCCACTTCCACTACTGTCAATCTATCAATCGTTTTAGTTTCTCGTGAGGGTAAGACTTATATTGCTAAATTTCAACAGAGGGCGGGAGAGGAGTATGTCGGTTCGCCTGAGATGTTCCAGCTATTAAAGAGGTGTTGCAATGACTACTATTGTGTTAGACTTTATTTTGTTGTCAATGAGTTAGGCCATACTAATGCGTCATGAAACCGATCAAGCAGCACCATCAAGTCCCTTCGTTGCAATCTATAAAATAAAAAACCCCCGGGAAGTCCCAGGGAAAACTCTCTGATGCTTAGGTCAGTAAATTGTATGAATACTGTATAAAGTAGAATGAATACTTAAACGTGAATATACCTGGTATTTATACTTAAGTAACCTAATAGTATTTGTGTGTGCCTTAAATCCTATGTTGACACATTAAACGCCAATAATAACGGCCATTATCTTGACCGTTACTCTTGTGACTGCTGGGCTGAATTAGGCCCAATAAGTTATTTTTTGAAATATTTCTATCATCATTAAAAGCCCCCAGAAAATTAAAGATATCCTCAAGGGTTAGAAACAAAAGGTCGAATTAAAGACCTTTGAAGTTCACCTCATTGGGTCGAGTCTTAAAAGCTTACCTCGAAGTTTACAAATCATAGTGTTGAGTATCATAATGACATCTCAAAGTTACTAGTGATACCTTGAAGCCGTAAGTGATACTTGGAAGTTGTAATATTGCTTCCTAACTTTGAGGGGATGTTTAGTTTTCTCATTTATTCTCCTTCATAATTTACGGAGACGCACAAGTTGATCACTTACAAACAAAGCGAGTGATTGGCAGCTTCTTAGTGGCGGATATGAAAATATTCTCACTTGATTTCAACTTTTCAGTTTCCCAATATAATGATATTCTAGCCGTCATTTTAGCCTTCATAACTGCCCCTTTGCTCAATCTCTTCTCACTTTACTTGAAGGTTATTTGAAGAAGTTATTTGTAGCACACAAATCCTTCACAGTGAGTAAGTCTTATTATCTTTTCCACCTTCCTTTCATCCCTACTTTATCTATAATGGAAACTAGCTTTCCTGCGTCTAGTGAGAAATCTTATAAGAGGGGGTTTTCCAATGAAATTTGGCTGGAAGAAGAAGTTGATTCGCTTGAGAAATCCAAAGAAGGAAAAAAGCTCTGATTGGGATCCCGAGTTTGAGGTCGACGAAAGAGGTCGCACTGACCGTTATCCCAATCTATTTATGATTATTGACATGCCTTCCAAACAAATTCCTTTATCTTGGCCTACCGGTGGAGAAAGGGTTCCCTATGAAAGTCACTCACAACATGAAGTGTGGAACTTTGAGCTCCTGTAAAAGAAAGGGAAGTTTCATCACAAATCCCTTCAAGAAAGAAGAAAGGAGACCAAAAAAGCCATCTTCCAAGCAAGTCTGCCCTGATATGTGAGGAGAGCAATGTTGTCTCGGGAGATAAAGACGAGACCCTCGAGCCCCCTAATAATGAGGATGAACATGGGAATGATGAAGACACATCTTCAAAAGAAGAAGGCTTCGAGGGTGAATCTGGGGAACAAGATTCCATTTCAAAAAAATTATCTACTATTCCCTCTAGGCAAATTATTCACCCTGACCTCGAGTTAACTCCTCTAAAAGTAGGAGAATCTCCCATAAATTTAGCCACGGGAAAGTCAGACATCTATTTAAAACACATTCGAAATAGGCTCTGTTTTCCTCCCACCCCCTTATTCTCGAAGGTGCTCAAAGAATTCAAGCTCAATCTCACACAAGTCCATCCCAATGTGATAGTTATTATTATGATGTTTATGATGAGATATCACAAGCTCGAGATTGAGTCTAACTATGGGTTGCTCTGTTCATTATATAGCGTGACACATAGTGGGAACAAGAAGGATGTTATTATTACCTTTGCCAGCAGATTCAAAAAGTAAAAAGCTTTTCTCACTCCTTCAAATTTGTTTGGATGGAATCGTAAAGGGTTCACCTTCGATTGTAATCGAAGGAACAAGGTCCCTTCATGGGATTCAGACATAGTAGTTGAATCTTCGAAGGGAAAGAAGTATGTTCCTCCTCATGATCTCGAAGAATCCCATAATCGTCTTTTGGCTACTCGCATTGACTATAAAGATTATATGGTTAAAACCTCGATTGGTGGTTTTATGTGGGTACCCGAGATATATCAGATATACGTGTATGAGAAACTCAAGCAAAAGAAGCAGCATCATATCGCTACTAGAAAACAGAAATGGGCTATAGAAGGCAATAACGTTCCTCAGTCAAAACCCAAGAAATTCATTCGAGAACCACCTCTTCAGATTACAACTCCAAAATCTAACCCTTCGAAAGGTGTCTTAGTGGTGAAATTAATTTTGTAGTCATTATCATTTTCCAGCTTCTAACTCTTTATTCTTTCATTTTTTTAGTGGGTCTTAGCGGAGCTCTGAAAAATCTAAAGAAGGGCGGACAATAAAAAAAAGGTAACGTGGGGGATCCTCCTACGAGTAAACCTCTCTTCATTGCGTCAGATGTTCTTGTGCAGAGCAATGATGCACAAGTTATTGCCAAAAACAAAAGGAAATTCCCAGAACAACTCTAAGCCAATGAGCAGCATAAAAAGGGTAGGAACAATCAAAACCTTGAAGCCTCTCGCAACCCTTGATCAACTCGCACTTCCTCGACTGCTCTTATCTTGGATAAGACAGTTCCATGAGGCTTAGCCAGGAACCCCGAGGTTTGGGATTATCCTTGAAACCTCATTATTATATATATATATATAATATGTATTACTTTTTACCTCACGTATTAGGTGTCCCAGTCTCTATCCTCGATCCTGGCAGTATTAGATGTTTCCCAAGAAAAACTGCATGAGTGGAGTTCAAACCTTCGTAATGAGGTTCAATTAAAGAACGACGAATATATTAAAGCTCGGGAAGAACTTAAGGGGAATGATGAGGAGCTGATCCGCTTTAGGAAAGAAATGGAGACGGCCAAGGGAAATAACAAGGCTCTCGAAGCTGAGAAGATCTGACTTGATTTTTTTTTTTGGAGAAGAATCGAGATCCGGAGGCTATGACCTCCCTACTCAAAGCTTGTCAGGATAAGTTGAGGAAGAATCCCTAATTTTACAAATTCTTCTTGGATCTCCTCCAATCTTCCCAGGACGCTGGGCATTATTTCTTGGTCTGGGATGAGCTCATTCTTACTTTTTTCAATCTTTTTCTAGCTGAGAAGATTAAATATCTAAAAACTTTCCTCAAGGTCGATGCCAGTGATGGCCTTGACAAGAAATGGGAAGAAGCTACTATAGATGGAGGTCTTCGAATAGCTTTCCTAGATTTCTTGAAATCTTTGCGGCATTTTTATACTGTAGAGGAAGTTCGCGCTCTTTCACTTGATCATACAATTCCAACAGAAACAGCCAAGAGGAACGAGCCTCAAGAGATTAAGGATGAGGAAAACCAGACCACCGCTAAGGGAGACAACTCTAGGGTAGGGTAGAGTGTAAAATTTACCCTCGTGGCCTCCTCATGTACTCTTGTTATTTATGAAAAATTACTTTTCCCTTTTTCTCTCATTTTAGTTTATATTATCTTCTTGTCTTTGTAGTGCATCAGCACTAAAGAAAGAATTTGTGTGTGCTTGTCGAGAGCTCTCCAAAATAAAAACAGAATTGGATACCACCTGAGGGAACCTAATGAAGATGATGTTGGATTTGGCCAAGTGGAATAAGGAGCTAGATTCTTGGCGTGATAGTAGTCATCCCTTGATGCAAAGTATTTTAAAATATCTCTATGAAAAGAATGCAAAATTGGATTCATGGAAAGCGGTGAGCTCCTACGCTTTAGGTTCTTTCAAGGGACCTCGAGGTAAGGAAGCATAATGGGGTCGTGCCTCTTGAAGTAGTTCTTGACTGCGATCCTTGTGAGAGAAGTTATCAAGATACTATTCACCATATAATCCGCCAGTCCGGAGTCCCTTGCCCAATGTCTTGCAGATGGTAACAAGTTGCCAATAATTCAGGCTCTCCTTAACCTCAGCCAAACTGAAGCTTACACATTTAAAGCTCAAGTGGGATAGGCAGTGCGGCTCCATGAAATGATTCTTAATGAGAATAGTAGGTTAAACGAGGCCTTAGCCAAAAAAAACCGAAGCAGTGGATGGAAATTCCGAGCTGGTTTGCGGATAACTCTCAACTCGAGGGAAAGAACAAAGAGCTTCACTCACTCTTAAGGCTTACGCTGAGAACCTTCAGGCCGATGAATTGTATCATGGTGTTTTCCACCCAAAGCTTATCACCAATATTCCCGAGTTTCTAGTCAAAGCGGCTGATAACCTGGGTTATTAATCGCAAGGTATTCTTTTCGTAAGAGAGAAAAGAAAAGAATATAGAGGGTGCAATTTATTTTACAAACTAAGTCTAATATAACATTTTCCTTGTCATACTTATTTAAAATGTTACAATAACTTATAAAGTCTTACTTAAACTTTTGAAAAATGTTACACAAATATTGAAAAATACTATCTAAATTTAAAAAAATATTACATTAGATCTAATGTAACATCGCCTAAGGTAATACTTGTAAAAGTGTTACTTTAGGTGCTATTGTAACACTTTGAACATATTGTAACACTTTTAAAAGTATTACCTTAGGCGATATTACATTATAACTAATGTAACACTTTTTACAATTTAGGTAGCACTTTTTCTATATTTATTTAACACTTTTCAAAAGTTTAAGTAATACTTTATAAGCTAATGTAACATTTTAAATAAATATTGCAAAGAAAGTGCTGCGATAGCTCATACTTGTAGTAGTGGAGGCTATGGAAATTTGTCGAATGCCCAAAAATTAAGGAAAATTTAACGGCAAAAAATATCGTGGAATTATTACCAGGTTCGTTAAAAAAAGATAAAGACAAAAATAAAACCAAACGCCGCTAGCGGTGGGCAAAAAACAAAAACAAAAAGCTGAACCGAAAATCAAATAATCCGAATTTAAATAACTGGAACCAAATTTAAAATATGATTTTTGGATAAGCCAATTGAGTAAACCGATTCTTGAATATGGTTTTCAGTCTGATTTTGGATATTAAAACTCAATCCAAAAACCGATCAGAATACCGAATCACAATTAAAAAATTAATTTTATATATGTATAATATTATAATTTTAAAACTCTAAAATTATTATGGTTGAATTTGTATTGTAGTTGTTGCAATTTTATTTTAAACACTTGAGTTTGATGATGTAGAAATTAAACTACATATTTTTATAGAATTTTTAATTAATTTATATTTTTAATTAAAATTTATAAAATTTTCCATGAATTTAAATCGAAATCAAATTTTGAATTTGGTTCGGATAATTCAATTTTTTAAATTATTCGGATTGATTTTAATTTTGAATTTTTAGAAACAAAATTGAATAACCTGAACCGATTAATTTGATCGGACGTGCACTACCAAACGCTGCAGGATAAAAGAGGCCAAAGAAATACTTATTTACACAGAGGGATCAGTAGTCCGTAGGAACGTGAGAGCAAATAATTAATTTATATTGTTTACCCATCATGAGTCCTCCACAAACCACAATAGAATGTCATTAATCTAGTTCCATCCTAGAAGTGGGAGAAATATCAGAAAAAAATTTATGTGAGGAAAGTGAGTATGTGGGGGTGAGGGCCCAATGAAAACATGATTCCGATTCGGTTTTCTCGAGAAATATTGCCCTAATCCGATTCCGATTCGGTTTTGGATTTAGTACTTTCCGTGGATTCCGCATACTGGATTAGGGGGTGGACAATATCTATAAATAGAAGAAAATGAATAAGGAAATATCAGACTTCATTTTACTCTATGCGAAAGAAAAAAAGGAAATACTCTGCAAAGCGACTGCGAAAATGGATTTCTTTCAGGCAAGAATTCCAAGAAATGCTGAAGCTGTTGCGCCGGAACGAGGTTTCCTACGTTTCGGTGGATACCGAGTTTCCGGGGACGGTGTTCAAACCGGCGAAGCCGTACTACGATATGAGCGTGGAAGAAACCTACGGCAATATGCGGGTGAACGTCAACAATCTGAATCTCATCCAATTGGGGCTCTCCGTGTGCGATCACCGCAAGGAATCAACGAAGGTGGTGTGGGAATTCAATTTCAAAGACTTCGATTTAGACAAAGACCGCAGCGATCCCTCATCAATCGACCTGCTGAAGGGCCACGGCGTCGATTTCGTGCGAAATCGGGAAGAAGGAACTTCCGGCGCAGATTTCGCGAAGGAATTCAACGGTTTTCAGTTCAGCTGTCTGAATCTGACATGGGTGTTCTTCCACTGTACCTACGATCTCGGTTACCTGATCAAGATTCTGACGCAAAAACCCCTGCCTGAAACCGCGGACGAGTTCATGCGGCTGGTGCAGATGTACCTGGGGAGAAACGTGTTCGACGTGAAGGAGATGGTGAAGTCGCGGCCATTTGAATGGAGTTGCGGGCTGAACAAGGTGGCGCAGAATCTGGAGGTGGAAAGAGCGGGAGGAGAGAGCCATCATCAAGCCGGCTCCGACAGTTTACTCACACTGCGATGTTTCTTGGCGGTGTTTGATTTCTTGCAACATAGGCATCTAGCTACGAACACTCACTCTGTGTATCCCCAGTTTGTAGCAACAGTATGAGAAGTACATTAATGTTTGTTTCAAGATTTGTCCATTTTGGTTCTTTTGGTTTCTGCTAAATTTGGTTTCTGTTTGATTGTTTTGTGTGTTGTATAGCATTCCATCTTGAATTGGAAGAGTTGAATTGGTTTAACATACTCCCTCCATACCAACTCTATTTACACATCTACTTTTTTGGCATTATTCTCTATCAAAATCTGATCGCATATTTGAATAGATGTATGAACAACAATATTATCGTATACTCTCTCCTTCTCAAAGAAAATGACACATTTACTTTTTCCTAGTCAAATTTTACAAACGTTGATCCTAATTATAGATTAATATATATATAAAATATATCATTTGGGATATTGTTAGATTCATCTTAACATCTATTTTTTTAAAATATTAATTTTTTATGCAAAATTGTTGTGTGTAGCTAGACATATTGTTGGTCAAACATGAACATTGAAAACTAGGAAAACGTAAATGAAGAATGTTTTGTTTGATATGAAATCAGAGTTGACTGGTTTCTATTCTCTGTCATGGGAATCTACTGCATACTCCTACGCTACTCTAATAATCACTCCCTTTAACAGTAAAATGCTTCATACTCTATTATATTGGTCATCTATAACTTTTGTTGTACAGTATACGATAGTGGGAATCATGTGATATATATTTGAATTTTCCATAGCATATATTTTTTAAAGATAGAATTTTATAGTTCATTATTATAAGTAACTAAAATTATTGATGGTTAAACGTACCTTGGAAAAATGTCAGAAAAAAATTCATTATTAGAGGAGTATGATTTTTGTGAGTCGGTGAAAATGTGTGAATTCAGCTTGATTCTGAGGGCCGGTCAGACTTAAAATTAAGAGTTCACTCTACAAAATGCCTTTTTATATTATGAACTTTCTTTATGATATTCCGGGTGATGAATGGTACAAAATCCTAATGGTTCAAAATCAGATACAGAGTGTCTTGAGTTGGTCCTAAAAAATGTCTACTGTATTTGTCCAACTGATGATTTGTGTCTTGATTTTGGATAAAATCAGAATATCATTCGTGACATGAGACTTCTTTATTTATTTAAAGAAGCATTGTATAAAAATGGAGTGTGGATGAGAGGATCACTTGATAATTGTAACGTCATTTTGCAATTGAAATTGACAATAATGTTCTCGACATGGATACTCATTTTACTCCTAAAAGGAAAAATCAAATCATTTTGTTCAAAGTCACGTGCCTTCATCGTGTTTGTGCTGATGTTTTCATTTGAGAAATTAATTTAGTTGTATAACACCGATTTAGGTGATGATTCTTATCTCATGGTCTATGATCTATAAGACAAATCTAATACTCCTTCCGTCCCAGCAGAATTGGTCACTTTGTTTTTCAAAGTCAAATTTAAAAAACTTTGACCATAAATATAAATTAATCTATATATAATATATATCATGTAAGATATTGTTGAATTCATCTTAACATATATTTTTTAAATATCAAATTTTTATGCGGAATTGGTATATGTAGTTAGAGATATTGACGGTCAAACATGATTATTGAAGACCGTGAAAAATTAAACATGTCAATTCTGTCGGGACGGAGAGAGTAGTATATTGGGTGAACAGATTCTTCTATAGTTATAGGCAAGCAGATTCTTCAATAATGAAAATAAAATCAACTGAATAAAGATATACAGTAGCGGAATTGGGGGCGAGCTGGTGCGGCCGCCCCCCTCAACCTCCGGCGAATGACCGGGTATATATATGTATTCTCCTTCATCCGCCTCGCCGCCCCGGTAAAATTAATGTCCAAAGTGCTGAACTCCTGTCTGCCCCGCCCGAAAAAATATTGGAGGTGATAATGGAACGGCGTCGAATAGTAGCCGGAAACTGGAAGACGAAGAACGGAGGCGAGCTGGATTCTGGAACTGGAAGACGAAGAGCGGAAGAAGACGAAAGGGACGAAAATAGTAGACAAAGAACAAGGGCTTAACATTGGGCCAAATTCATTTATTTAGGATAGTTTATTCGTGAGCTGTTTTATAAACTTAAAGCCCAAGCTCAATTAAATGAAAAGAGCCCAATTTATGAAGCAATTCCAATTCTGCTCCATTCTCTCGAAATCCTGCTCCAATTTTGTTCCCAATTTTCTGTTCCCAATTTTCCATTGACCGACGGAGTACAGACGGCCGACGCACACGCACACGCACCGACGGCGAGCGACCACCGAGGCAGCGACAGCGGACGGGCGGAGGACTGCCGTGAGTATTCATTGCTTAATTTGCTTATCATTTTTGTGATTTGTCTTCAAAGTTCAAACTTTAACTCTTAAGGCCAAAAAGGGGTCTTTAGATTGGGGTATTTTTTGTGTTCTTGAATCTTAATTCTTATGGTGATGGTGGCCTTGAAGTGTGTGGGAGAATGTTTGGTTTATTTGAAGAGGACAAAGATGCATTTGAAATGATTGAATGTGAAATAATTGTGGGAGTTCATATGTTGTTGTCATACTCATAGGTTTAAAATATTGCAGTCAAGTCTTTCTTTTTTACCCTTTCTTTGACAAAGATTGGGTTTTTTTATGGAATATTTAATGAAGGGAAATCAATATTTTGATGTTTTATGTTTGAGCAGCATGATATTGATCTGATGGTGAAGCTGAACTTCGATGCCTACCGCTTTTCGATCTCGTGGTCGAGGATTTTCCCAAGTAATTCATGGTTCTTACATTTGGCAGTTTCGTTCATTAGTGTTTGTTGGATATATCTTGATATGTAGCTCCTTGTTTGATGTAGATGGTACTGGGAAAGTAAATTGGAAGGGAGTTGCTTACTATAATAGGCTGATTGATTATATGGTTGAAAAAGGTAAACGCTGCCCTCTATTTCTTCAACTGTTGAACCTGCTTTCTCTTGATTTCTTCGTTCTAACTGAATTGTTTGTTTCTAGGTATCACCCCTTATGCGAATCTTAATCACTACGATCTTCCTCAGTCGCTTCAAGACCGCTACAATGGGTGGCTGAGCAAAAAATTAGTGTAAGTTCATTTTCACCTTGGACTAATTTGGCATGATTATCCATTTTTATCGCCAGAAGTATCAGGTAGAATCCGTTGTTCTTCGCAGCACGCGCAATACTTAAAAGATCACGCTAAGAAACCCAAACGCATATGTAACAATGTTTTGCGTTATGCAGGAAAAGCAGAAGGGAAAGTTTGGCATCCTCCTGGATTTCGTATGGTATGAGCCTCGTAACGAAACCCCAAAGCATGATATTGCTGCAGCACAAAGAGCTAGAGACTTCCATATTGGATGGTGAGATACAAGTTTCATTCAGTTTCAGTTTCTAAATATTTGGTTATTTGCTGAAGGAGTTTGTTCAATTTCATTTTATTCAGGTTTTTGCATCCTCATGTATATGGTGAGTACCCTAAAAACTTGCGGAACAATGTGGCTGAAAGGCTGCCCAAATTCACAAAAGAGGAGGTTAAGATGGTTAAAGGGTCATTTGACCTTGTGGGCATAA
>JAULKK010081941.1:0-18009 GCA_032355705.1 Rubia peregrina
TTGTTTAATTTAGTGCGCGATGTCGGGTTTATTAACCACTGTAGTGAGGGCTAGAGGGGGATGGTGGTTTTAGCACCCTTCTAGCTATATAAGGCGGGGATGAGAGTTTTGACAATGGGGGAGAACCAGGAAATTGGTCATTGTTCACGATGAGTCAACGTCTCAAATCGGGTGATATTGCATATATTAATCAAATTGTACTTATGTGAATCGGAGTCGAGAATTGAGTTGAGAATGTCAAATACGTGATGCAAATACCCCCAAGATCATCAGTACCATACTTTATCTCGCAGTTTATATCTACATGCTTGTAGTTGTAAATTAACTATTTCAAACTAAAACCCCCAATTTTCTCTAATCCTGACACACAAACTTGGTGACGCTTGTGTATGAATTACGTGACTCTATCTTTTAAACCCTGAATCTCTGCGAACGACACCCAAACTTACCACTATCTAATTTCTAGTAGTTAGGAGTGAGTGAGAGAGAAACACTATAAATTCTTATCTTTGATTGTTGCATTTTGGGTTTTGTAACAATGTCTAAGTGCACGTTAATATGCTTGGAAAATTTCTAGCCAACGACACAAGTGGGAACCTCTTGCATCCCTCAGCAAGAACCTAGCCCTCCCCTTATCCGCCCAACCTAAAAACAACTTACCTAGTATAAAACCCTAAATCTAGAGTACACAACCGCCATAACTTAGAAATACCCATAACTTAGAAATAGGCCTACAGAAACTTAAAACACTTCGTAGTATAGAAATAAAAACCTCAACTTGACACGGTTGCAAGTCAATTGCCCACAGCGTCGCATATGCCCGGAAAACCACCAGCCAACGACATAATTTCTCAATCACCAGCATCCATACCATGAGCCTCTGAAACCAATCTAAATGGTCCTACTTTATCAATTAAAAAATCTCCAAAGCACCACTTATTCAACCAGTCTCAACCCTATGAATACCCAAATATCAAGCATAACACACTACCAATCCAAACACAACACATCCACTAGAAACTAACATGTCCTTTGGAAAGCCATCACCCTTGAGATACAACAACCCAAAAAGGTAATAAAACCTCCAAAACACACCTTAACTACCAAGTTAGACACCTACCATGACCTTGCAAATGAATAATATAAAAATCATACAAATAATTACAGACAAAAATAAACATTTCAATGAAAACATTAAAAACCTACGTTTACATGAAAGCATCTCCAAAAAAATAATAAAAGCACATAGTCTAAGCTAAATGAGAACCCCACCTTACCAACTACCCATCCTGGTGGCAACGTTATTAGCCGCCTCTGCGCGTCTTCCCTTTGGATCGCTGGTATA
Organism: Rubia peregrina; assembly: GCA_032355705.1. Taxonomy (NCBI): domain Eukaryota; kingdom Viridiplantae; phylum Streptophyta; class Magnoliopsida; order Gentianales; family Rubiaceae; genus Rubia; species Rubia peregrina. Next base: position 1,346 of record JAULKK010081941.1, read on the forward strand.
ACCAAACATACTAGAAGGCTAATTAGGTTGTTGCGGAGGATCCACATCCATATTAGTCCAAACATCCTCTTCTCTAGCGACCTCCACCTCATACTTATCCACCTCATACTTCACAAGTTCGTCAATCAAGGGAAGTAATGTCAACTTCTCCAAATCTTTCACAAGAGGGAAAGGATGGCCATCATTACCAAGCATCCAAGAAAAACCTCATCCAACTCTTGGTTAGCATCTACCACAGACTCGGAAATAGTGATGACGTCTTTCAATCCCTCGATATGAAAATTAAGGTTCTTAACACACATGCTCTCTAACTTACGCCACCACTCCACGTCTGTGGTTTTTAAATACATTTCAGCGAAGAAATTAAAAACCTCATTTTTCATGAAAACCTGAGGGTAACTTGAATCCGTGGGTCTCCCAGTCCACAGCTCAGATAGTTTCTCAACCAGCACTACATTCACTTGACGTGGTAGCCAACTATGTCTCCAAATCAATGCATTTTTCTATGTATCGCTTCAACTCTCCTTCCAATTTAGCCACCTAATCATGCAAACCCTTCACCATCTCAGCAAAACTAAATGTGCGTCGAACCATAGTTACCATCCTCCCACCCAACTAAAGCCAAGCAGCCCATTCTTAACAAACATCCAAAGAAAGTTATTGTAATAAAATAAAATAAACACAGTCATCATACCTCGATCACTGAGCCAAATAATGCAACATGATCTTACAAATCCGCTAGGGTCAGTCCATCAAGGGTGAGTATTCCCCCAACCTTATCATCTTCCACATTCTTTGTGTTTGCGCCTACAGGCTGAAGAGACGAAACCACCTCACACGTGTTAGCTATTCCATCACCTCGCTTAGAAACCTTCATGTCAGGGATCTTTCTGGGGGGCTGCCGAGTCACATCCACCAGACCTTGATTTCTTCCTCTGCCCTTCAGATTCCCTTCCATTGTTGTTAGGAACAGTAGGGTCAATCTTTGACGATGTCATTCCTACACAAAGAATAGTACCATTAGCCAAGGACATACAATAAGCCCAACAAACACAATAAAAATTTAACACTCGAATGATATAATAACATTAAAAGTGACAATCGTGTTTCACCATCGACTTGATTACCTTCACGACATGTAGAGTCAAATATCACAATCCTGATTTTCGTCGTGAATCTCCCTAACTTAATAGTTTTCCTATCTAAGGGAACGATGGAGTTGTACATAGGTATTAGCTTAACTTTCACGCCCTTAACAAAATTCCTCTTTTTCCATACTAGGATACTATGTAATCAACCCTTGCTTACCTACACTCCGCAAGTGATAAAACCCAATAAAATCACCAACCTAGACCACCCTTCTAGCATTTTTACATACTTCTTTGTAACCACTCATAATGGCCATGCCTCTCAAATAAAGTTGGGTGAGAGAAACCCTGTAAGCTTCTAATACACCCACCACAAAATGTGACATGTGGAGAGTCAAGATATACAAGAAAAAATGCTCATAAACACACACACAAAAACCACTTGGGGGGTCCATACCCTTTCATCGGCAACATGCAATATGATCTCACTTTTATCCATTGATGGATGGCACTGTTTCAGATCTGCTAAGGCACTCTCAGTCATGATACTATCTTTATCTTCCACATTTTGATAATCCCCCTCCCAAACCATATCATCTTTCCCAACGATCATTCCATACCCAGAAACCATGTCATCATGCACAACCCCACTCTCACTTATATTAAGATAGGCATCGAAGGATGATGATTCGGGATGGACAAACACTATATTTGCAATAAAACTTTTAAAAATAGAGAGGGTAAAACCAAAATTATACTTTCAATTGTCAACAACCTTAGAGAATAGCCACACAAAGTCCGTTAACGCTCCTGTAAACCAAATGAATAAGTTAAGTTCTATTAACACATCCTCGAGCTTTTATACACACATCAAATATGGTAAACATATAAATTCCGCTTTAAAAACTCACCATTTTGAGGCAATAAGTAACTTTTTTCAGTTATGAATGTGAGTTGTCACTCATTAAACATGCTCCAAAAAAATTCTTAACATGTCATTATGCTTGCATATCCCCCTTCCCATCCATTTTCATGACAACGTATCCCATTTCCCGAAGATAAAGTGATACTAATTGTAACACCCCACCTCGACCGTCTTTCTTATTCGAGTGTATTAGGTTGAGTTAGGTTATGTTACCGAGAGCCCAACTAAATTCGATCTCTCAAATGTGAAGAATCGAGTAATAAAATTATGCGGAAGTGTGATACAATATGTAACCTCAAATCTTAATTCACTATCACATAATAAATTTACAATCCAATTAAAGTTTTAGGTTTGCAATTCTACTTGGATAAAATCTAAAGTTTCATGGCTAAAGGTCTATACAATTATTTGGGCTCCTAACTCAAAAGAAGTAAATGCTTCACTCGCTGGCTTCACTAGCAGAAGTTTTCATTCACTTCGATTTGCATGTTAAGTTTATTTAAACTAGGGTGAGCTCCCTTGCTCAATGAGGTTCGTTGCATATAATAACCAAATTCAATTTAATGATTACATAATTATAAATAAACTGATAAGTCCTAACACATAATAAAGGAATACTAGCGGTCGTATCAAGTCATATTCAACCCCTATTTGCGTACTATGACTAACACACTAAGCATGGACCAAAACATTCACTTTTAAGATTTCCCGAAGGCTAGGTGTTCAATATATTTTCTAGTTAGCCACATCTCCACACATGTTAACTTATGTGCTCGTATCAGGTAACTGTTGGTAATGCTAGAATACCGAACACAGATGCAGATGATCTAATCGTAGGGTCTGCCCTTGCCATTCCCATCGATTTTGACCAAACTACAATGTTGGGGACCCTGAATTCATTAAGAACAAGTTCACTTCATCTAGCAAAGAGCAAGCAATCAAATAGACACAACAAGATAGAGTACAAACCGGCCATATTCATAGATCAATCAAGTTGATTTTAATGTGATAGAGTTTACACTAGAGGAAAGCCTTTGATTATAGAACGCATTCAAAGTCAGATCTATGGAAATCCCTAGGAACCGCCTTCAATTAGCTCTTCCAAATTTGAATGTTCCCTAAATTGGATACCACCCTAAATTTAAGGTGGTTAAATAAATTTCAAAGGCGGTTCTCATAAAACCTCCTTTGATTCCTTACGGACAAAGTTGGTTTTCGTTATAACCTCCTTTGAATGGTTCAATTCAAAGGAGGTTATTCCAAACCATCTTAAATCAGTGTTTGTTACGAAATCGAAATGGGTATCTGAGGGACTTCCGATTGAGGAACTTATTATTTATCCCATGGACTAAGACCTGGTTAAGTTTATGAATCCAGATCTGTAATTGTGTCCCGCTTTCAAATATGTAACAGTGACAGCAGTTTGTGTAAGGTTTTGTATACAGCTTCCGGACTCGAAAGTTAAGTGGGTGGTTAAAAATTACGTAATTTGGTCAATGTTGGAAGAAAACGTCATTTAAGGGTTACCAATGGGGTTTGGACTTAATGAAGAAGTAATGTAGCTGCCCATGTTCATTGGATAAGGTATGTGAATGTGTATAATTGAATCACTAGGTATTGGGGTTAAATTCATCTTTTGAATGATTTTGTTTTGTTCAGTGAATTAGTTTTGATGCTCTAGCTCAATTCATGAATGTTTGAGGAAATTTATGTGTTGAGTGGATATTAAATGCATTTCATTTTAGGTGATTGGCTATGGATGGAATTGATTGGTAGAGATTTGAGAAAATCACATGTTTACATCCCTTTGGTAAAATCCTTTATTGTGGTTGCTTTTGAACATGCTTTGAAGAATGGTGTTTTTAGGGCACATTTTTCCAAGTAAGGATTGTAAGAATGATGTATTTGGGAAGGAAGTACGTGAACATCTTATCATCCGAGGGTTTCAAACTAGTTACACATCTTGTGTGTGGCATGGAGAAAATGTTACGCCTAGTGGTGAAGATGTTAGTCATAAACAGGTTGGAAATTTAGATGTGAATGATGGATTCAAGTAGATGGTGGAGGATACGCTAAAGAATTCCACGGTAAACCTGAAGTCCTTGAAGCATTGCAAAATGATAAGGAAATGCCGTTGTACACTGGTTTTAAGCATCCAGAGTTGAGTGGCACTTTGAGAATGATGAATTTGAAAGTAAAATTTGGGTGGAATGATAAAGGCAAGACATAGAGGCTTAAACTGGTTAGAAAATTTCTTCTTGAAGAAAATCTTATGCCTGGCATATCGTAAGCTGCGAAAAGAGTTATTTGTCCTATAGGTATGGAAATGAAAAAAATTCATGCTTGCCCGAATAATTGTATGTTGTTCAGAGTGCTAGACAATGAGGATCGTGACAGATGTCAAGTATTTGGTGAGTCTCTTTACAAGTTAAAGTGATGAGGCATCGCGGTTGGGGCGGATGCAGATTTGATGTCATATAAAAAAAATACCGGCTAAAGTTTTATGGTATCTCCCTATCATTCCCCGGTTGAAAATTTTGTTTGCTTGCAAAAAAGATTTGAAATTGTTTCATTGGCATTCTGAGAGAGATCGAACTGTAGATAATGTGATTAGACATACATCTGACAATGAACAGTGAAACAATATTGATGCGATGTACCCCGAATTTAGTTCAAAGCCCCAAAATTTGAGACTTGGCCTTTCCACGGATGGTGTGAATCCATTTGTTAATATGAGCAGCACGCACATATCGTGCCCCGTTATATTAGTCATATACAATCTCCCATCGTGGTTGTTAATTAAACGGAAGTACGTGTTGTTATTGATAATGATATCAGGTCATAGGCAACCTGGTAATGATATAGATATATACCTTTCTCCTTTGATGGATGATTTGTTGATACTTTTCAAGAATGGGGTCTGCACCTACGGTGTTTATGCAGGAGAAAACTTCACATTAAAGGCGCAATTGTTTTAAAAATAAAGTTCTTTCTCGCGTATGGAAATTTGTCCTGGTGGTCCTCAGAGGGCACTACACTTGTCCAGCGTGTTAGAAGTAGACCTCATTTTGGCAATTGAAACATGGATGTAAAACCATATATCAAGGCCACAGGAGGTTCCATCCCGATGATCACCCATAGAGATTGGCAAAAAAAAGGTTCAATGGGGAAGTAGAGGAGAGAGCGACACCGGTACCGCTAATGTGTGTTGAGGTTTATGAGAGAGTTAAGGAATTTCCTAATGACTTTGGAAAGAAGAAGCGTAAAGTTGCAAGTGAAGGAAGTTGGAAAAAATGCTCCATTTTTTAAAACTCATTATTGGTAATACACATTGAGAAGAATGTATGTGATTTTTTCATTGGGACACTGTTGAATACCCTAAGAAAAAAGGACAGTTTGAAAGCTCGGCTTGACATGGTTGAAATGGGAATCAAGAGCAGTTTGGGGCCGGTCACGAGTAGTGATGATTGTTGTCTTCCACCTACTTGCTATTCCATGTCTCTGTCAGAGAAGAAATATTATTGTGCGACGCAGAGTAGTGTGAAGGTGTAGGGGACTTACTCATCTAACATCAGTTCGTGCATTTCTTTGGATGAGTGCAAGTTGTTTGGATTGAAATCACATAATTTCCACAGCTTGATGCTGGAATTGAATGGCAATGCCATTAGGGTGTCTTTGCCTCCTCACATGAGATTGTGCATTACAAAATTCTGTTTGTTCTTCAAGTCCATATGTTCAAAAAACAGTAGTCATAGAAAGCTTGACCGCTTGCAATCGATGATAGTCAAAGTTTTGTGTCGGGTGGAAATGTACTATCCCCCGTCATTCTTTGACATAATGATCCATTTGATTGTTTATTTGGCCCTTGAGATCAAGTTGTGTGGCCCTGTATTTCTGAGATGGATGTATCCATTTGAGAGGTATATAAAAATCTTCAAACATTTTGTGAAGAACCGATACAAACCGGATGTAAGTATTGTTCACCGTTACATGGCGGAGAAGGTGATTGAGTTTTTTTATAGATTATTTGAAGGAAGTATATTATGTTGGTATCCCGAAAGCTAGTCATGAAGGGAGGATATTGGGTCAAGGAGTAAGACAGGGTAAGCTATTGAGCCCTAGTGTGGAAGATTTGTGTTCGGCCCATCTCTACATTATTTTCAATCACGAAGATGTTGTCCCCTATATAGAGATTCACATGGATGAGATACGAGTCAAACATCCAGCGTTCAATAAAGCACGTGTTCTCCAACAACACACTAAAGATTTTTCTTCATGGCTACAATCTCACATCGCTATTGGTGATCATCCATGTTCGGTGAAATGGTTAGCACGGAGACCCTTGGGTACAGTTACCTCGTATGGTGGTTATAACATCAATAGATTCACTTTTGGCACCAAATCAGCCGATGATAAGGGTGTGTCACAGAACAGTGGTGTGACACTTGTGTTCGAGGCTTTGCATGTTGGGGGGGTGCAAGTGATGGAAATCCCATATATGCCCATACTTGTTACTTTGGAACAATAATTGAGATATGAGAGCTTGATTATGTGACAATGAAAGTTCCTATTTTTAAATACCAATGGGTAGATGTTAACACCATACAAAAAAATTGAAGATATGGTATTTACCCTCGTTATTCGTAGTCGATTTGATTAGAGAGATGATCCATTCATTTGGGCATCACAAGCTCATTAAGTCTTCTATATTAAGGCCTTGTAAATTCTTGGTGAGAGGTTGTTGTTGAAGGGAAAAGAGCGTTAACTAAGAAATGATAGCGAATATGTTATTTGCTTTGGTCGAAATACTTTGTTTGAATCCTATTTTGAAGACACTTTGCTTTTTGAGTATAATACAAGTGTATATGGGTTACTAGGATGAACATACCATGACGAAGGAATCTGGGTCGATGGACGCGGAAATGTCAAAAAAAAGGAGAAAGAAATTGAAAAAGATTGGGAACAAGAAGAAACAGAGATAGGGCTCAATTTATTTTGTTTCTTAATTGCTTATTATGTTTTAGGCAGAACCACCCAAACCAGTTCCGGATCCGGAAGTTAGTCAGCTGAAATGGTAAAAATGATTTAAAAGCACATTCAATTCTACTTCTACTTTGTAACCCAAAGAAATAACTTATTCAACGAGGAAAGATCTTGGGAGCACATACATTACTCAACAATTAAAAATATGTAAGATCTATCTAATTCATTCAAATAATCTAAATTATGTACGAATACATTCATCCATCAGGTAATCAAGTCAAATACTGTCAATTGCATATATATAATCTATAATTCACTTAAATACCACAACCTGATCTACATAGTGTTCATCAAACAGAAGAGTTTCTCCTAATTCTTTATGTAGAAGAAGATGCCAAGTGACGCTCGTAAGCGCGGTGACTTCGTTCCAACTTCCAAATGCGATCCCTCATCTGAGACAGTTCACCACGTACCCATTTGTAGCATGCCCTGAACCCTTTCATGAAAGTAGCGTATGTTTCCTCTGAAGGTAAAAAAGGGTTAACATAAGTTGAATTTTATATGTTAAAAATAAATAAAGTTGTTCAATTGTGTTTTATACTTTGTTTAATTCTTGGCCTCTTGTTCGGCTACGGCCATCACCTGGCTTGTGAGACTGCTTGTGGTCAATTAAGGCCCACCTCTTCTTCATGAAGTATTTTTTTCGAACCACTTTCATGTCTTCTCTTCATTGTGTAATGACATCCCCTTAACGCTCTTCAGAATCACTGTGATCAGGTTACCTTATGGTAGACTCCTGATATTTTTTTCAATATCGTAACCCAAAACATGTGATGGAAGATCGCGGATATGGGATTGATTTTCCTCCCCACAATGATGTAATAGAACATCCTTAGAGTTGAATAACTTGGCTTGGGGATGTGGCCAGGTGTGGATAAAATACACCTTGCTCTCATTTCGTACACAATCTTCTGATATAAGGTAAGGCATTTGAAACTAAAAATCTTCAGCTTTCATAAATTGGTAGGGTTACGTTGGAAGTACTTATGACTACAGGTAATTGGGTCAGCATAAGGGTAATCAGACTGGAGTGGCCTAGCCTCCTTATGATATATATATATATATATCATTCAAGGGTCCTTTGATGTCGTCAGGAAACACTTTCTCATGAACTTTGTATGAACATCTATAAATTCATGTATTGCCCACGTACTAAGGTCAATAGTGTACCCATTCACCTTAGTTGCATAATCACCTCCCTCTTTTTGATGAAAATTACTATAAAACTGACACACGTCATCAAAGTGTGAAGGTTCATTTAAGGTGAATAATTTCAAAATATGTTGGTATTCAAAATATTGCACGGGATCGGCTAGGCCTAGGCTATGATACACATTAAGATCTAGGCATAACAATCTAGCAATTTAATATTTGAGCGTAAATCATTGTACATCGATTAAGTTTCAGGAGATATGAACCTAGCCTTTTCACCCGCAATCGAGCTTGATCTCTAAGAAGCACTTCCTTTAGAGCGGACTTTCCCCCTCTTTCCACCATGTTGATATGAAGACATTTTTAAGGGTTGCCCGTGTGAAATTTGTTTTTGAAAATTTGGTTGTCCTCTGGTTTCAGGAACCAGAACGACACTCTCAATCTCATATTAGGGTTTTCAACTGGTGAATTTGGGCATTTTCCCCATTTTTATAGCATCCACTCTTGCGACTTATCTAGTGAATATTATGCCTAGTAATAGGGTGCAATTCATACTCCCTCCATCCCCCTAAATATATAGAATTGCTTTTGGCCCGCTAATTTAGGTGGGCTAATGTGACAGTGCACATGGGTTGAAAAAGATGGATATTTTGTCAGCTAACTTCATGCACATGGGTTAAAAAGGAATTTAATATTCTTATTCATATGAAAGGATAATTTGGGTATTTCATTGCCCAATGTTTTTCCCCATTTTAGGTAAGTTTCAAATTGTGCCAATTTAGCTGGGAGATACGTTAATATAAATTGCGTCATTTTAGTTAGAACGGAGGGAGTATATCATAAATAGTAATTATTATCATACTCTAGCGTTATTGTGTGCATACATTTGGTGTAAGTTTGTAATCTCGAGTTACTACAATAATGTGAAGCTATCAATGGATTTACAAGAATTACAAAAACAAGAGCTAAAGAGGAATACTTGAAGACCTACCATTGACCCCCCAGAGTGATTGAAGATAAAAATATAATATCGGTGAAAATGGAGGATTGAAGTCCCATTTGTGATCAGGCTGTGGTCGCAGTTGTCTTAAACCTTAGAAGACCACCTTGTTAGATTTTTGCAGTCGCAGTGGAGAAATTTGTGGTGGTAAGATGATGCGCATTATCAAGAAGCCCGAATCTTTGGTTGATTTTGTTATCTTTGGTTTTGCAGGAATTCCATTCTTGTTGACATTCTATTTATTTTTGTATTTTAGGTTAAAGTCCTATCTTTGTAGGATTATATTTGTTACGTATTCTTATAATATTTTAGTTTAGATTTATATATCTCTTTTATTCCATTCCTAGCTAGATATGTACTAGTATAAATAGCAAAGATTTTCCAAACAATAAAAAAATTGATTATCAAATATTAGAATTCATCAAATACATGATTTCATATTTTCTTTGGATTTTTGCTATAAAGAAATTAATTCGTAGTTTCATTTGATGATGGGAACCAACATTAATCTGGTTGTGAGGTTCGAATTCTTGTTCATGTATTCCTATATATTGTATTGATTCTTTTGTTCTTGAATTAAGTAGATTGTGTTGATTTATCTAGGTTGATCATCTAGATTTATTGATGTTATTCACATTGCAACAATTTATGGGTTTGCATAGTAAATATGTTTAAGTATCTATTCATCATTGCATGAGTTTGTGGTTATGACTCATGTGTATTGTGAAAGAAAATTGATTGCATGTGATATTAATGTCTAGTTTTGATTATTGTTGCATGTATCTAATATAATTCTCGGTCTTATTGTTATTGTTAATTGAGTTTTGATTGGTTATTGGAAGCAATTCATAATAAGTATTATCATGTTTATGTTGTTTGGTAATTTATTTATTGGTAATATTCATGCTAGGGTGAATGTTTATTTTCTTGTGGGAATGGTTATTCTACCATCATAGAGTAGTTATATTGATCAATGTACCTTAACTATACCTAAGAGGGAGGAGACCTTGTACGAGTATGTACGGATTTGGAGATATTTCGTCGGGTAACTGGGATTCGGCCCAGGGACAAGTGTGATGTGGCCTTAGGCCCAGGTGAATAAGGGCCAAGTGTTCGACCTAGAGGGATATCAGAAGGTTCTAATCTTTCGATCTAGTTGATAATATCATTTGACTTTTGGTGCAAGAATATAGTAGCACTATGTCATTCAGCCTGAGGAGAAGCTTGGGCTCAAGTTCTCATTAGATGATGGCTATGTGTACTATTACACAAATTTATACAAGAGTTACAATAATCAATATAAAAGTTTCTATGATGTCCCAGTAAACCCTACAAATTAACTTTAATTATCTATTCTATTACTTTGAAAAAGTAATGAAGTATATTTCTCTTTAGTTCACCAATGGACTAATCAAGGGTGGCAATTGTGTCAGTGAGCCATGTCGAGTATGTTACAATATTATCCTAACAGGTTTAATATCGCAATTATAAAATGTTTGATGTAGCAATATTTGTCGTTAGTTCACATATTCGAACAACATGAGCCATGCAGATTGACATGGTTCACCTAACCCACATTAAAAATAAAGTTAAAAATATCATACCCAAATCCTAGCATGTTTAATAAATAAAGCTCAAACCCAACCCAACCCATCCCATCCCATATAACCAGTTTTCATTTCACTAAGTCCCTTATCCTAATCATATGCCCAACCCCAATTCTAAACCTTAAACCATTCAATATTTCGAACTTACCACCAACAATCACAACTTCAATATTTTTCGAGCAAACTAATAAAATTGTATTCCAACGAAATGGTAAAATGCATTTGGACGATTTTGGAGTAAATTTTTATAATTGTATTACAATGGAACTCTAATATAGCCTTTGGTGATTGTAATAAAATTTTCTTAGATATCGATATGAGTCGTGTTATGCACACTTTTCTTAAAGAGTAATTTGACCCTATTACAGCCCTGGGTTGCACGAATTACCTTCAAGGATAAAAAAAAACTACACCCCTTGTTCTAGGCAAGAATCGAGGGAATGTTTTTTTAGTAACAGTGTTTTTGGTTGATGGGTAAGTCTAAGATTTCCCCCCTTGTGTTTCTTTGTGTATTTTTCCATGCATGCGTATGCATGTATATATAGGAAAAAATTGTCGTGAAAAGATACAACTTTCACACTCTACAATAAATCATGTAGTTATGATAATAATTAGAAAAAAATTATGAAATGATACAACATTTCCACATTCTAGGATAAGGCAGGTTAGACATCAGAATTCTAACCGACACAATTTTAATACGTATACTATAAACTATAAACTCGTAGATAATTTATACAAGTGTGCACTCAAAACCACCAAACTTATTTCAACGTCTTGAGTTCACTACTACTCAAATCCAATTATACTTAAATAACCATGTGTTTCATGAAACACCAACAATGCTCCCCCATTTAAGCATCATACTTGACTAGGAAATCCAAAAACCAAACCAAACAAGTGCATAGATGAAAATGTCTTGAGGATTGAATTTTTACCTTAGTGAATTACACATTCCAAATATTCGATAATTAGAGCGTGTCTAAAGATTGAACTGCTCAACCCATTTAAACAGTTGATGATAATACACACAAGTTTATGTACAATTCATGAGATAAAACCTAACCATGCGTCCCTATCAGATGTAGGATATTTCTTCCAAATATAGATAAACCACAAGGCCAGCCGGCTTGCTACACTTGTGAAACACCTGCAAGGAAATCCACAGGGAGAAACTATGATGCCCAAGTCAGGGTAAGAAAAATACATCTGTTGTGTTATGTTTAAGAACTTACCCACAGTCTGTGTTTTGCCTCCTTTATTATAGGTCTCTTGATCGTTTCATCATAGCCTGCATTATTTGGCAGTCTTGTACCAATTCATGGATTTAGTAGGGTATGTTGAGGTAGTGATGCTTCTGTGCTTTGTACTGAAAATTATCACTTGTGAGAAGACTTGATTAGGTGTGATTCCTTGTGCGGAGCAAACTAGTTGTAGCGAACTGGTAATGCACGAACTAGGTATATACCATAAGCCCACAACTGCAAATTTTAATGGAGATGTAGTGTTTACGAGCTTTATTCAAAATGAGTACGTAGTGTGCTTGATTTTGAGAAAAGCTTGTGGAGTTAACACGAAGTGGTACATTACTTCGCGGACAAAATGTAGATAATATTATTATGTTTAATTTCCTTTCTATTGGGGAACGAGATACATTGTTCTGCTAATCGAGGAAATTGATACGTCCAGCTAATTGTGTGCTAAATAATCATTGCGGGATCATTTAAAGATTGACAACTCCTATTCTCAATTGACTCAAGTAATCTAGTTGTATCAATGCAGTGCACTTTTTAAGGCACGGTTTCTTATGCATTGGTTACACGTATAAAAAGTTACTAGGGTAATTTGTTGGACATACCTCAAATTGTGTTTGTTTGCTGGTGTTTGAGCGGATTCGATCTAGATCCCATAGTTTGAAGATCTCTTTTTCCTTACCTTAATTTCATATGTCATACATGTACTTTCTGAATCTTCTTCCTTTATAATCCGACCCAATGTGAGTGACAGTGAGGTGGCGCACGATGAAAGAGTGAATATTGGGGATGAAGGTATGACTGGGGAGGGGGTTAGAAAAAGTAGCGAAGAATATGAATTATTGTTAATAGTAAATTGTTTGCATGTTTAATGAAACTTCATTCGTCCTTGAGAAATTTTGAGGTTAAACTACCCATTTTTGGTGAGTGGGTTAGGAACCCTCCTCTTGGATTTTTTGGATTTTATGACTTGTATGGTTTGACCCTACATATCCCTTATTTCGTTAGGCATATTTTGGGTACTTATGGGGTTGCTTTGGCACAACCCCATCCGAGATGCATGTACCTAATGACCATATTTCCATAGGTGTGCAAAAGTTTTAGTAAAGAGTTGAAGGTTGGAGATTTTATTAGTTTTTTTTAAAAAAATTAGAGTGCTACTAAAGAGAGATTACTCACATTTTACCCTAATATGTTTAAGATTCACCTTGAAAAAGGTTAACCTAGTAATTATGAGCCTTGAGGGATTGGTTTTTCTCCCTCTTAAGGACGAGAAAGGTAAGCCTATGTCTTTATGGAACTATGATGTTCCATTTGAACCAAAGTCCAGTAAGCTAGGGAAGCTAACTGAGAGGAATTTCCTTGTGAGGGATCTATACCCACATGTTGTGAATATAGGTCGTTTTAAGGGAAATCAAGGTTGTTATTTCTAGTGTCATTATGGTTTACGATGTTTCTAACATTGGTTTTTAAGAGGTTCATTCTATCGTGTTTTGTGTAGGGTTGACTTTGTCGAAGATTGTTCCTTCGGGGCCTATGAACAATTAAAGAGGAAATAAAAAGAGGCATACCAAAGCTTCCTTAGAGCGTCGTAACTAGAAAAAATAGAAGGCCGGGGGAGGTCCTGGTGATACACTTGTTGGTTTACAGAATGTTTGAACGACATATGGTTGTGGACCCTCTTTGCCCATGTGAATGAAGGATGAGAAGGCTAGCGGGGCTACGTTGGCATTTCTTCCTAGTTGTTTGACTACTGAGGACTTGAAAGACCCTTCTACCATGTCAGCTCAGGTAAGGGTCTTATATATGTTATGCGTATTTTTCAACTTATTGTATACATATAAAATTATTTTTGTTTACGTAGTTGGGAAATATTTGTGGTGATTATAGCTCAGCGTGTCTCTAGCTATAATGAGGTGATAAATGATGTCCAAAAAGAAAATCTAGGTTCTCATGAACAAAGTGTCCAATAGCTTCAATTAAGCCCACAAAACTTGGGATTTAGACAAGAAAACTAATAATCCTTTGTCGTGTAAACCCAACTAAAACTAGCAATCAACCAAACAAAACATGACAATAAATGTGCCGATTGCATTAATTAAAGCATGCATAAAGGTGAACATCAATCCCCCCACAATTAAACTATTACTCGTCCTCGAGTAAGCAAAAAGGAGAAAAGATCCAAGAGGAATGTAGCATGCAGAGATAAGTTAACCAATATATTCAACTTATTCCTTTGCTACCTTAGTTCCCCCAAATATTGTAAAAAAACTCAAAACTCTCCCCAAAGATGCTAAAGTAACCTATCCACAAAAAATACATAAAAGAAAAAGTCAAAAGTCAAAGTAGAATGATAAGTGCTATACTAGCTGACTTTGCCGAAGAAGCCGCTGAAGACAATCCAAGAAAATTTGATGGAGATACCACCAAAGATGGCCAAAAGATGTTCAAATTTATAGTTTCCAATTTCTCTCATTTTGCCTAGAATCTCTTTCAGGTTTTCATCCTAGCATTCACACATGTTAAACTCACTTCTCATCTTTTTCCACATGGCCCTCATTTTTGCCTAGGTTTTCCAACCTAGATGTACCTAGCCTCTCATTTTTACCTAGGTATTTTGACCTATCTGGGCTTTCTTCCCATTTTTGCATAAGCTGTCATTTTAGGTTTCCAACTTAGCTGGGGACATATATTTTTTCAAAATTTTCAATTTTTTTGTGTAGCATAAAATGCTCCAAAGGTGGCCTTCTTCTACATGAAGATCATGAAAAAAAATTACACCACCAAAAAGTTGATCCTAAAAAGATCCCCACAAAAACAAAAATATATAACCCTAAAGATTACACCACCAAAAACTCTACCAACTTCCCAAAACCAAGATAGCACCATGAACACCAAACAAAAAACACAAAGAAATCCTGAGATGAAAAATTCCTAAATGTTTCACTACTCCCTCACATTTAAACTTTGAATTGTCCCCAATGCAATGATACAATAGAAACCATAGGTGGGAAAGAGAAAAGTAGTGGAACTCAATCATGTGACCCCGATGGATCCTTACTCAGGTGTCGTATCTCACGTCTCCTTCTTCTTTCCTCTTGTTGCATTTCTTGCCTCTCGATGGGAATAAAATCTCGAAAACTATCAAGCCTTGAGATGTGGACTCTCTCGATCAATTGTTCAATGACCTCTTCTTGGACATCCGCCCTCTCATTCACAATCGTAAACTACTCCTTCATTTCATGCTCGATGGAGTCCAACCTAGACATGGTACCCTCCGTAGAGTCTAGCCTAGTCTCAAACTCCTCTAATTGTATACTCATTCCACCTACAGGTGACCAATCTCATGCACAAGTTGAGCATAACTCGCAAGTTGTTCCCCAAAAATGCAGAATTTGTTGAGGAAGTTTGCGGGTAGGTGAGTGCAACTAGGTGGTGCCCGTGATGGAGCCTCACCATCCTCCTCTTCAATGTTTATATCTAGGTTTGATAAGACTCTATAGAAGTCCTTCTCAAACCACGGATCGGGTGCTAGGAACAAATCCTTAAACCACAGAATAGGTGGTGCCTTTGATGATAGCAGTGTGCTTCGGCTGTGGAAGTATCATAAAATTGGAGACTATGGAGCCACCGTACAACCATACAAATAAATCCTCCAAGGTTATGGTAGCTACCATAGAAGACCTCACCAACTTATACAAAGTGTTCCCTGTCCCTGAACGACCTAAGTTTGTCAATGCAAATGGAGAAGGAACCGGATGACCCAATTGTTGGGCTAAGAGTCCGACCATGCCGTCCATAGATATTTTTCCACCTTTCTGGTTTCATATGGCAATTTACTCCTATAAAAAGGCCGCCACCATGTTGGGGTAAAAATTCACCTTCGAAGTCATTGCCAAAAGAACTTGGACATCCAAATCAGGACACTGTGAAAGCTCTCCGTGACAAAATAACCCCATGGACAATCATTGTTGGACATATCGCAATGCCAGATGGATAATCGCGGTCTCTGTGCTCAAAAAATTTCTCTAAAAATTTCTCAATGAAAATGGAAGGCCTTGTCAATGTGTCCTCGGAATCTCCTTCCCGTACTTCCACCCGAATGCTTGGGCAATGTCCCTGTGCGACATAGTGTACTCATTATCATCCAAGTGGAAATGGATGATTCTCCTCCCCTCACTGTCATTTGCTTGCTCCAAGGTCGCCAAAAACTCTAAAGTTCACCATATGTAAGTCTTGGATTACTTGTCTAAGAAATCCTCTAGGCCTATTCAACTTAGCAAATATGTTCAAGCTCGAGTAAACCTAAAGCTCCAAAGGTATCCTTGCATGCAAACTTTGTCTCCAATATGGTTTTCTTTGTGAATCTCAAGTACTTCTATCCCCGTGTTGTACTCCTAGAAATGGTGGTCAACCCCACGAATTCATCAACACAAGCGGGTTAGAAGGAAGGGAAAGTGTCGGCTCTCGTCTCTCAACCTTGGTCGGCTTCTTCCCTTTGTCACCCCAAGAAGTTGTTTCTTTTTCCGACCTACTTCTTTTTGGATCCATCCTATGAAAACAAGAAAAAGGTGGTAATGCAAGAATATACAAAGG
>JAULKK010082051.1:0-18006 GCA_032355705.1 Rubia peregrina
GAACTGCGTAACAAATTCCTGTGTCATTTATTTTTCCTGTTTAACATGCACTGCTATATCATGTTGAAACATAGTGCGAGCATAAAAACTTAGACACAGGTTTATTGGTAGAACGAAATTTCAGTACACACGATCAATCTTGTTCACATGTAATTTAGTTATCTTTACAATACGTTAATTATTGTTAGCAACTAGTTAAACGTCAATTCCACTTATTATAATTGTTGCTGATCATTTTTCGAGCACATGTGAGTGATTGATTTTAAGAAAAACAAACTATCCTCGATTGCCAAACATGCCTAGTAAATTAGTAATGTGGACATTTCGCACTCCTCCGGTGCCAAATTTTCTTTTAATAGAAAAACAAACAAATACAATCAGACATATTAGAACCCACTAAAAACAAACACAAACTAGCCCCTTTCAATTATCCTATAGGAGGAAAGTTCCCCATATAATATGGTCCATTTGGTACACCCGTATACTGACCATTTTACTTCTTTTCTTATGAGGCACGGTTAATTTCAACTGGTCTTGTGAGTATGACAATTTCCATTCTTTCAAGCTGGTTTCGAAAGAAAAAAAACACATTGACTGGTTGTAACTGTTCAAAACTTGTGTAAACAAATATTAACACATTTTAATTATTGTATGGTCGTTGAAAGGTGGCGTAATCAATTAATTATAATTGGTGCTGAAATTCAAATTTCGGTTATTGAAATGTGTTACATTTTCAAGTTATCCAATTTCTTCTATGGGATATAATTAAAACGTGTAATGCATTTCTTGCAAGCTCTCTATATATACCTGAACAATTAAATTTCAAAAATCTGCAAATTAATTTTTAAAATAAAATGTATGCAAATCGGTGTAAAAAATGGGGAAAGGGGAAAATCGGTCACAAATGATGTACTCAGTAGATTAAATGATCTCACAGTTAATTATCAAGTATGCTGGTATAAGTTGATCGATTCATTGAACCATTTGGGCTTATTTAAGTGGCAGGTGCATTATATAGACGTGTCACGTGTGCAACTTTTAAATGAAGTAAAGGCGTAAAGGTGAAATCTCTTATTTTGAAAGCCCTGTCATTTTAAAACTATAGATTAATCAAAACGTAAATTATAGTGTTTAAAAATTAATTATTTGATGGTCACGTTTTGATATCTACAAGGAGGCCTCCCATTTTATTGAAAGATGATTTCACATTGTTGCTGTCACAATATGAACCAATCACTTAACCGATCATGTGGGTGCAGTGCAATTTGGATTCAAGGCCCCTTGTGAAGTTTGGATTATTATGATCTTTTAATTTCATATATATTAGGTTGGTGTGAAGCATCATCATCAAAAGGCGATGACACTCGCCCGCAGCTCCCCCACCTGCTCGACACCACAGGCCTTGGTGGAGGAGGTAAAGTCACGGTATCCAGCGTCAGGACCGTTGGCCGTCCATACTCGGTGCGCACAAGGGACCCAAGCCACAGCCCATAGGCCTGCACATGGGGGGCCGGTACCGGTAAACTCTTGGAAATCCCCACACTGCCGCTGCCGAGTTTCGAACCTGGGTCATCAACCCCTCAAACCAACTCCCAACCGCTGGGGTACACCCTTGGGTGTATAGCAATGATTTCAGCTAAAAGGGGAGAAGCAATGGAATGAAGAAAATAAGTTTAAGCCTTAATAAGAGGGCCATTTTGATCCCTAACAACCAAACCTAGCCCAACATTTTGTGTGTTTGGATCCCATGCCAAATCAACATTTACTTTCAACGTATCAATCTTAGGTTTTAACCACAAAAATCTTTGAATGTTAGGTTTCTGTGGTTTCCTTAAGGGAAGGATGATGCCAGCACGTGTCAATTGATTATCACTCGGATTTGAAAGATGAATGGGTTTAGCAATGAAAACGTTTAGGATCTCTTTCCGAATTCCAGATCTAGTATGAACAGATGAGCATGGGATTCCTTCGTAAAGTAAGGCATTTTATGCTTTCCAAAGGAACCAACGTGTAAAAATAGGGAGCAGAGTAGTTATAAACCTATGTAGTTTAGAGAAACCTGTAGAAGTCACATAAAAATTCAGTCTATAATAGGGGTAAATAAAATGCATTGGAGATTATGAATATAATCCCACACACAGTAAGTAAATTGATATCGGTTGAAATAATGATCCGCAGAATCAGTGTTTTTACACAGTAAGCATTTAGATGCTAGTTTAAAACCTAAACATTGTAGGGTATCTTCAAAAGGAAATAAATCATTCAATAATTTCCACACAAAAACTGAAATTTTCTTCGTGATTCGGTTGTTCCAAATCAGCTTAAGAGGTAAAAGTTGTTTCGAAAAAAGACCTAATTGTGTTATCTGCAATTTATAGGCATATTTGAATGTGAAAATTCCTGTTGTATCAGGCTTCCAAATCATTCGATCCGTCCTAGCTTCATTGATGAAGGAATCCTGCAAAATAAGGAGAGTATTAGGGTTGATGGATTGAGAAATCATTGGCAAATAATGGTGCTTATTCTGGGTAAACTAGGCCACTGTACAATCGAGGGGAAGCTGAGTGTTCGCCGGTTCGAATTGATCCTCCAGAGGACCTGTATCAGACCAGTTTGAATACCAGAACAAACATTTGCCCTTTCCATGGATTACCATTGTGTTGTGTTTAGCTAAAAGATGCATCGAACAAATTATTTTTCGAATTATTTGACGTCTTATTTGAGTCAGTTTGAGACCAAATAAATTTGCACCATGGTGTGTTCCCAATTTGGAATTTCCACCATATTTTTAAAGAGCACGTAGTATTTATTTCTCTGGGTGATTCCCATTATGTGATGTGTTGGTACAGAGATGAATCCATTTTTCCAGGTTTTTTTTTAATTAAAACCCATATGAATGGGGGAGAGATTTATTAGGCTCTCCAAACCTGTCAGTAACTGTCGTTACTCCAAAAGATGAAAGTTTGTACAAAAGATCTTGAGAAAGGCAAAAAATATTGCCGATTTCAAGCCTAACTTTCTATGAAAGTAAGAAAAAGTAGTGATTCCGAAAAAGAACACCTCCACCCCTGTGTCGATGTTGAAATCCGGCCAGACTACCATTCCTTACGAGCAAGTGAGATCCCATAATGGATTCAAAATACAGATTAAAGAAAAGAGAAGAATACAAGATGTGTCATGTTTCCCAGTTGTTTAATCTGTCTCGAGAATGTTGCATCTGTAGTCGGTTTCCATCAGCAACCGAAAAAGAGACCCTGTCTCCTTCACATGTTATTCAAAGCAAGATTGTTGCCTTCGATAAATGAAAAACATTGCTCAAAATCAGGATTTTGCTGTTGATGCTCAGCAATGTAGCAGTTGCCATTCATCGAAAGAATCCTTCATTCATCTACCTGCATGGACAGAAGAGGAAAAACAGTAGTCTCCATCCTTATGAAGGGTGATGCAAATCATAAACTCTTACACATGGAATACCCAGCATATCAAGTTTAATCAGCCCCCGTAAAATTCTCGGCGCATTTGCATATGAAAGTGTCTCAGAAAGAGCAAGAGCAGCACTTCTCTTAGCTAAGAAATCAGCAACCTGGTTTCCTTCTCTAAGTATATGTTGAATACAATTTGCATTGATTTTATCATGTAATTCAGAACAGAGAGAGAAATGTACCCAGGAAATGGAGTTCGGAGACTTCACTCCTCGGACTGCAACATAACAATCCGACTCAATGATAAAACTCCCCAGATTCAACTCAAGCCCGGTCTCAAAACCTAGGGATATGGCTCTAAGCTCAGCATGTAGAGGGGAGGTTGATGTAAAATTGATCATTTTCATTAATATGATCCTACCATTTTTGTCTCTCACCACTATACCCACCCCAGTATTACCATCAGATTTGTATGAAGCATCCACATTTATTTTTATTAAAGTGTACTAACATATTCAACTTGTAATGAAAATAATACATGCCACTACTGGAAAACGGATACTTTGGCACAAGGACATTTTCTGGGGGGGCACATGAACTCGTGCTGATAATAAGTCAGGCACCAGTATATTGACTCAATTGTCCAAAATTGATGTTGTTGATGATTATCAGCACCAGAAATTGGCAACTGGTGCCCAAAATAGGTGTCATACGTAAGAATGAGCACCAGTATCGACGAATGGTGTGCAAGGGATCGATGCTGGAATGGTTTCCAGCTACACAAACACCAAATTTCTTAATACCGGTGCAATAAAATGAGACCCAAAATGGAAGGTAATAATTATTTTGGGTTTTCAGCATCGGTTTTGGTCATAACACCAAACTAATGTTGAACAATCATGTCGGGGAGTATTTTTGTTGCTGAAAAACAAAGTCTGTGCACTTTGTCATGTAAGGCATCGATTCTTTTCTCACACAACACGAGATTAAAAACCGGTGTTGTGTACTTAGAATAAATTATTTGACTTTGCTCTTGGGTTGCAAAAAGGATTTAAAAATCATTCAAGGCAGCCGTACGCAGCTGCTTTTCCACAAATAGGCACCGGTTTATTTAAATTCAGCATCGGTATTTTAACCGGTGCTGCATACTTAGAATAAATATTTTCAGTTTTCTCTCGGGTTGGGAAACTGATGTGGAGAAATAATTTAAAGCAGCCGCTGGCAATCTTTTTTCTATTTAGACACCAGTTTTTATTTTCATCATTGGTTTTTGAACCGGTGATGTGAATGAATCTAAAAGAGTCACCATTAAGCAGGCTAAAGCAGATGCATTGTGTTCAGATTAACACCGGTTTGACCTTTACAACAGCTATTTTTTACTGGTGTTGTATACTTAGAAATTTTTTCACAAGTTTGCTCTCGGGTTGAGAGAAATGGCCAAAATATTAATTCAAAACAGCTTTAGGCAGCTGCTCTTTTTCTGGCACTGGTTTACGAGCTTCATACTGATGCTATTGATTTTAAGTTCGAATTATATACAGTCCGCTAGTATTCCTTCCCCAATCTTGGTCTTCCATTTATAATTCTTGGAGAGGAAATCCAACCTAACTTCCCCGTCGGTTCATAATCTCAGGCTCTGCAAAGGAATAAGGTGAGTTCTCTTTCAAACATTTCTCTTCATTCTACAAAGATTATATATCATGAACCCAATGGTTTTGAAAAATTTGGTTTACTTAGCTCTCCAATACCGACTTTGTTCGATATTGAAATCATGTACATAGCGTTAATGTGTAATAACTACATGTATCTATATCTTGGATTTGATTGGCTCCCATTGAGTGTTTCTTGATGTTCATCAAAACTAGTATTTTATATTTTAAAAAATATGCATGGAAGGTGTTTGTTGAAATGCCTGAGTGGAAGTTGTAGGATATCTATATCTATATCTTGGATTTTTTTGGTTCCATTGAGCATTTCTTGATGTTCATCAAACCTAGTATTTTATAGTTTTGTTTATGCACGGAATGTGTTTGTTGAAATGCCTAAGTGGAAATTGTAGGATATGGCACCAAAAATTCCACAAAAGAGTACACGTAAAGCATCCCCTTCCGCTCCGGAGATGCAATCAAACATTCAACAACAAGAAAATAGGTTTGTCTCGGAGCAGGCAAAGTTAATTACTGAATCATAAAAAATAAGCGACATTTTCCGGAGAGAGGAATCGAAGCATCTCCACCCTTTGAAGAAAATATCCGGGCACTTGGGCGGGAGAAATTTTGCGCCACGCCTCCAATGTTCAACCTAAGCATAGTGAGTGAGTTATATGCTAATTTACTGTGTTCCATGAGGCGGAATGAGGCGTTATATTGTGGGAAAATGGTATCATTGACCGATGAATCCATAAATGATTTGTATGAGTCAGAAACTGTTCCCCCCGAGCAGGATTAATTTATTGCATTCCTGTACAAGACCGATGGGGGTTGGGATTTTGATGAAGCCACGTGACGGGAGATCGTGAGACAGTAACTAGGCCAAGAACCGAATTTAATTCTTATATGAAACCGAATTGGACGAAGAATCAAAAGAAACACCTCACAACCGAGATGAATGGATGGTACCACTTCGTAGCATCCTGAATTGACCTTCTCGCAGTGAACACTGAGGTTCACTGTTTTAGGCCAGCATATCTATATGCCATTAAAAAAAATTGATGGAATGCATGTCAGTGCATGGTGAAAGCTTTGAGATAGGGTGCAGATAAATCAGGCTACTACGGTTTATGCAGCCTCATCTTCAAACTGTGCATAAAACACGGTGTGCCCCACTATCCCTACGACATATATGGGTAACCAATTGGTAAGATTACAACCGACTCATTCTTCAAAAATCCTCAAGAAAATGTGGGTCCTTCTTTGAAATCTCGAGTCGCGGCGTTGGAGGTGGGTGTTCAAATTCTCCTGACGGAATCACAATATCAGTCCTAGTCCGATCACATGGGAAAGATGTTTAAATATCAGTTCCTGAACGCCATGAAAACAGTTGGGCCTTTCCCTAAATTTCCCGGCCTAGGCGTTGAGCAGAGCAACATTGGGACCAGCTCAGAAGATCCACAGATGTTGGATGAAAAGGCCTTTGCTGGATATTATTCATGGATTTCGATCCTCATTGTCCTAACACTATGGTTTTTTTCATAAATTCCATGTTATTTTGCACAATTCTATGTTATTTTGCAGATCCAATGTAATCATTATCCACTACTTTGGAGGTTATCATGTTTTTAAATTAGATTTACTAAAAAAATCACAATTTATAGTCTAGGACATTATTATACAATCAAAAATTCCATTATAAAATTCCATTTACAGAAAATTATAATTTTCCATTATTCCTTTATAATTTTATACAATAAAAAATGCCATTATTTATAATTCATATATTTTGGATATAAAAACAATAATCAATTGTTTTAAATCAATGCTTAATGTGAAACATAGTTTTGGCCAACACTGCAATTTCTGAAAATGTTGCACTTGTTTTCTATGATAAGTTTTGAGGGTGTTCCATTTACCCAATTAAGTCATAATCACGTAGTTATGATCATGCAATACTCAATTGTAGTATTGAATTGCCAATTTCAAGTTTTGCCAATTCCAAGATTCTTGGAGGGACCAAAGTGCAAAAAGAAAAAAATTTGTTCGGAGGTCCAAATTCAATTCTGCTCGGATGCAATCCTACATTATGGGACCCTAATATCAATTCCTAGAAAGAATTTTAAAAAAGTCAAATATTTGGTGGAAATAATTCACAAAGAAAAGTTCTTGTTTGGACTTCCTAACTTCTAAGTTACCTAGAGTAAGGTACTCTAGGACATGTACTAGCGCTTTACCAAATTCTATTAAATCATGACATTCAATTCTAAAACATATAATAACCCAAGAATACACAATATGGGGTTATTTGGCTTCTAAAAGGAAGGTGTAATTTAGATGTGGGCAACAGTGCTATTTTAACAAAGTTATGATCGGAGGATTTTTTGGTATCCATCGGACACAATTTCGAAATATGATCTCTATTTAATATTTAATTGATTATTTTTTAGTCCAATTGAATATTTAAAACAATGAACAAAAACTTTCCCCAAACAGGGGGACTTAAATTAAAGAATTAAGTGCTAAAATGACCATATGTTTTGGTCGAATGTACTAATCTAACCATGTAAAATCTGAAAGTGCAATGTAACCCTATTATTTGGACGAAAGTGCACATCTAACCCCGGTAACCTGAAATTGGCCGGAATTTTGTAAATTAACCATTATAACCCCTGATTTTAAAAATTCAAAAAATAAAAACCCATTTTACCCTCCCCTCCCTGCTTCTTCCTCATTTTCTTTTTCCATTTTACCACCTCATCTACCAGAGAAACCATAGCCACGCCTAGATAAATTCCTTTTACCACGCCTAGCAGACCATCCCCTCCCTGCATACCCTCATCTACCACCTTGCATTTTACCACCAACCTACTTCTTCCTTATTCCTTTTTACATTGAAACCCTAGCCATTCCTAGAGAAATTCCCTTTGCATCTGGCGGAGAGATTTGCATTGCCTCGAGAGGTCTCTGGCGGAGAGAAGAAGAGTGTTCGGCTTGTTGGCGGATATGGCCACGTTGTTTTTCAGATCCACGAACTCCATCCCCGTTGTTTTTAGCCCTTCAGAGCCAGCATCCTGATCTCAACTCTCCGGCTAGTTACTAGGGAGAGGTACATTTAGAGGTCATTTTTCAGATCCATGAACTCCATCCCGACATCATTTTTCACCACTCCGACGCCAACATCTCGGTCTCAGCTCTCCGACTAGTTTCTTGGGAGAGGCATATTTAGAGAGGACGGGTGGCCATTGGTTTGGTGGGGTTGGCTAGGTTTCAGCTGCGGTGGATAGGGTTTCAGTGGCGGCGTGGGGAGGGGGGTTTAAAGCTTTCAGCGGATGTGGCTGGTAAATGTGGGGTAGCCGTGGGTTTGGTGGGGTGGGCTTGGTTTAGACGGAGGTGCATTGGATGTGAGGAGGAGAAATTGTAGGAAGAGTTGGATGAGGTGAAACCAGATTCTGGCTACGGGGGTTTCAACGGAGGTGGCGGCGATGCGGCGGAGGTGAAGTGGTACTGAGCGAGCAGAGTTAGCTGGGCGGTGAAACCAGATTTTGGCTGGGAATCGATGATGGTTAAACCAGATTCCGACGGAGGTGGCCGAAGATGCGGCGGCTGGGGTGGCCAGAGATTTGGTGGAGCGACGGAGATCCGGAGGTGGTCTGAGATGCGACGGAGTAACGGAGATCCGGCGGTGGAGGTTGTGCTGGATGGGGTTTGAAGATGAAGAAAATTCTTAGGGTAGTTATGATATTAAAATTTTAGTTTAAATACTAGAGATA
Organism: Rubia peregrina; assembly: GCA_032355705.1. Classification (NCBI taxonomy): domain Eukaryota; kingdom Viridiplantae; phylum Streptophyta; class Magnoliopsida; order Gentianales; family Rubiaceae; genus Rubia; species Rubia peregrina. The sequence goes on from JAULKK010082051.1 coordinate 8,845, forward strand.
TTTTAGTCTTTATTGATTTGGTCAATGCCAGAAAATACCAAGTCAACATCGGAAAAGTGCCAAAAGGGTATATCGGCACATTTGATGAAAAAGTTAGGGTTACAATAACACTTTCAAATCATACATATTGGCACTTTTGAAAAAATAATAAGGTTTTATTTGTATTTTACCCTAAATTAAATATTTCAAAATAGTAGAAATGAAACTGAGCACCGGTAAGGTGTGATGAAGTACCGGTGCTAATGGTTTCTAGGGTTGGAAAATTTAAAAAAATTATGGTCTACACGTGGGCAGGAAATTTACATTTTCGTCAAAACCATTTTGGCACCGGGTTTCCCACCTGTGCTGACACACTAATTCATTTCCCGACTAATACTAATTGGGCCAAAAAGTTTTCAGCCCAATAGTAATGATGCAGGCACCAGTTTTTCAATCATTGGCACCGGTTCAATTTACCGGTGCTGTAAATATAATCCTCGTCAGAGTTAAGCAGCTCCATGTAGCTGCTTTATTGTATTATTGGCATGGGATTATTAAAAATAACATCGGTTTTTTACCCGTGCTCATGACTTAGGAAATACTTCATCTTCTTGCTCCCGATTTGGAAAAAAATAACCTACACAACGTCAAGCTGCTGTTTCTTACCCACTTAGCACCGGTTTTAAAGTTAAAAAACAAACTATATTTTATCTACGCCATTGATTTCTTCATTTGATTAAATCTAAACCATTAAAAAATATCTATATAAACTAAATCAAGCCTAAATTTAACTCACCTCATTGCCCTCCCATTATCCTCCCCTACTTCCTCTACATCGTCTCCCTCCTCCCCCACCACCTCTCCTTATCCCGGCCGCCGCCAAGCCCTCCCTGACAACTACCATAGTCTGACCACCACGATGCTTGCCCACACCGACGAAGATCCGATGTCGACCACCACGCCGACCTAACGACGACTCTACCTAACGCGTCTGACTAGCGATGACCTGCTGACGCTGATGCCGACCACGACTTTGTGAGATTTTTTCCACTCTGTGTTTTTTGGATTTTGTTCATTTTATTTGATAATTTGTTCATTTTGTATTTTTAAAATTTTGTAGGTTGTGTTATAGTAGGTTGTAGGTTGTTATAGTTCATTATAGGATGAGGTATAGACTTATAGTAGGTTATAATGAATGAGATATAGACTTATAGTAGGTTGTGTTGCTATAGTTCAGTATAGGATGTTTGAACTGTAAAACGTTAATTGTTAAATTGTGTTGATGTGGATTGAGGTGGTGCCTACAGTGCGTTTCACTATGATTGATGGATGTTTGGAGCTTTGACTTTGTGATGAACTAGATTAAGGTTTACATACCTCGTTTGCTTATTTTGTTGATTCCAAGTTGATGTTTGTGCCTAGTTTGCGATGAATTTTGATTTTTCCGTAATGTATTGGTTGATCTCTATTCATGCAGTGCCATCTAACTAAGTAATTCTTCTTCCATTATGGAAAGTACAGTAACATTTGCAGAAATCTTTCATTTAAAATGGGAGATTTTGTAGTATATGAGCACCAAGTAGACATGGTGTGTTTACTTGGAATAATGTTAAATAAATAGTTAAAACGTAGTTATACCACCATGTTTCCTTGGTGCTTAAATACTGCATAAATTTGACATTTTAAATCTTGTTCTTCAACAAATCATACCAGCGCAAAAACTTAATGAAACTGTGCAGTAACATTTGCAGAACTATTTCATTTAATATTTGGAGATTTTGTAGTATATGAGCGCCAAGTAAACGTGGTGTGTTTACTTGGAATGTTTAACATGGTGTGTTCAACATTAAAGCATAGTTAATGTTAAATACATAGTTAAAACATAATTATACACACCATGTTTCCTTGGGGCTTAAATACTGCTTAAAATTGACATTTTAAATCTCATTCTTCAACAAATCGTACATGTGCAAAAACTTAATGTAAAAAAGCATTAGTTAGAGGGCACTGCATGCCAACTTATTCTTACTTGCTTATTCCTTTCACGTAATTAATCATTGAGTTATTTTGTACACAGTAGATGTTTCCCCCAGCAAGAGGAGCGTACAATAGCAAGGATATAACAAACGTAGACACATGTGTGAAGCTTGTGTGAACGTGTCTTCCGAACGGTTCAAGACTTATGTGGACCTTGTGTATTTCAACTTGTATTTAATTTCAGACATATTTATTTGTATTCTAAAGCTATCATATTGATGAATTCCTTTTTAAAATTTCCATGCCTAACATCAATTTAAGGTTTACATGGCTCTTCTAAGTTTCTTCTGTGATTTTCCCCCGGTTTTCGATTAAGATGAAATTAGAAATTGAAAATTAAAGCACCTGTTTTACAAATACAAATACCGATGCTATAAACATACATCCTCAAAATCATGAGCACCAGAAATTTATTGAAATGCCGGTGTTGGGTTATGCAGTTTCAGGCACTAGTTTTTTCAAAATCGGTGCTAGGAAAGAACCGATGATCATTGTCAATCTACCTAAACAACGATTCAACAAACAACACCGACATCTGAAATAGCGGTGCTGAATTTGTATATATATCACATGTTCATCATACCAGTGTTGAATCTACATTACTAGGACTGGTGCTGAATCTACAATACTGGCACGAGTTTTGTATACTAGTGTCATAGTAACTATTTTTCAGCACCACCCTATTTAGGCACCGATCGACTGGGGCCCCAAAATACCGGTGCCAGAGGCCCCCCGATACCGGTGTCATAGGGGGGTGCCTGCAGTAGTGTGCTATCAAATCAGAACAATAAAAGTACAAATAACAATTTCATAGTTTTAAAAATAACATATGCACAACATAACTAGAAGAATGCACATTATAAAAATAAGTAGCTATCATATATTAAATTATAACATATGAAATTTTTTAAAAACTAACAATCAATACGCAATATAATCTGAGACACACACCGTATAACTGACTAATGCAGACAATATACTAACATGTGCAACTTGTAATGAAATAATAAGTTCTAACAAATCATTAGAATAAAAGTAATAATAACAATTTCATAGTTTGAAAAAGCAACATAGCATAACATAACTAAACTAATGCACATTATAAAATCAGTAGCTACCATACAGTAAAAATAAAAATATACAGTAACTCTCTCCTTCTTGCTCCGTATTTCCCATGGTTCCTCAACGACTCTAGGGTTTTACTCACTTTCTGATCGGCGCCGACAATATTGAGGGGCCACCACCGTTCTCCTATGCTAAGATTCTAACACAATCTACCCACAAATCACCCCAAGATCATGTTGAATCCTCAAACTCAAGAAGTCTCTTTAGTCTAAAGCAGGGAATTGACCATCTTCGCGAGCCAGGTTTGGTCTTCGAAGAATCTGAGTGTGAAAGGCTTGAGGCTCCATAAATTTGCCATTGGTTGGAAATTTTTCCAAAGGGAGAACAACTCTGGCCAAACTGATGAAAGATTTTCAAATGGACGGATTCAAGGGATCAACAAAAATTCATCTTTTGGATTGGAGACATGTCTTGATCCGTTTCCATTTTCCAGAGGATTACTGCAGATGTTGGATGCATAAGATTTGGAGCTTTGGGATTTATTCACTCAGAATCACCAAGTGGGTATTCAATTTCAATCCAGATGCCGATTCGCCTATTGTGCCAATTTGGGTATCTGGATATGGATTACCACAACAGTTCTTTGATCTAGACGTTATGATGAACATTGGTAATCTGTTGGGAGCTCCAATCAAGGTGGACAAAGGTACTTTGAATCGAACTAGACCTCATGTAGGTAGAGTTTGTGTTGAATTAGACGTGACCAAGCCAAAACCAGAACGGGTATGGTTAGATTATCGTGGATCTGGGTTCTGTAAGTACTTGGATTACGAAAGTGTCCTAGACTATTGCTTTAAATGCTAGAAATTAGGCCATCACAAAGATTCCTGCAAGTTTCAAGAACAGAAACGAAATTTTGATGCTTGGAGGCCTAATCTTCAGCCTAAACAGGTCAGTAACATAACTGACAAAGGTAAACATCTTATTCAAACACCTGAACTTGAGATAGCTAAATAAGTTTATAGGCCCGTCAATAGGAATGTTTAGATTAATCAGGAAGAGAACAATGTGAAAGTCAATGGTGATAACCCTATGATCCTTGTTCAACCAGTTCTAATTGAACCTGAATTGCATCAACTGAATAAGGTTAATCCTTCTTTGATTAAAACCAATTCAAATTAGTATATTATGGGCAATCATGATACAAATATTGTTAAAAGTATTACTGGTCAAGCTAAGGTTAACTGTTTTGATAATGGAAATAAAGAAAATGAGGATCAGCACACCAGTGGAGATAAGTCTCTGGGTGTGAAAGTTATTACTAACAATCTTGCTCAAAAAAGTACAGGCACGGGCTCTAGAAAAAATGGTTCAGTTAGTTCTTCAAGGAACTCATCAATCCATCCTGATCAGAATATAGAGTGCAAAAAAGTCTCAGGTCAACTAAGAACATGTATGATTTATCCTTCTGTTAATCCTAATGACAAAGAATTGATTCAAAATCTTCCTGATAAGCCAAATATGCAGTGGTCAATTGAAAAACAAAATAAGGATAAGGCAGGAGATATTATTCAAGAAACTACTTTAACTGATCTGAATAGGTTAACAAACTTATGAAAGAAGCAGATGATTCAGATAATGTCAAATCCACTCAAGAAAATCAGACAACTTAGAGGAACAAGAGAAAATGTTATACAGGGATGATGAAAACTATTGTAACTACGTCTCAAGTAGATTTAAAATCCTTAGTTTAACTTATGACAACTTTTAATATTTGTGTGTTGAATGTGAAAGGAATAAAAAAATAAAAAGAACTCAGGATAGGGTGCTGAATATAAAAAGGAAGAATAAAATTGTTTTATTTTGTAATCATAGAGCCCTTTATTGATAGTAGACAACTTCAGTCAATATCTTTCAAATTAGGATATAACCATTTCTATACTGATCCAAGAGATAAAATTTGGCTTTTTTGGATAGATGAATAAATAATTTCAGTTACTGATGTTCATGATCAATTTATCATGTCTGAAATCTATCATTAATCTAGTTCAACTTCCTGGAATGCAGCTCTTGTTTATACCGCATCTATCATTACACAATACATCTGACAGATCTCAACTATGGTCTAAGTTAAGCAATCATTGTAATCAAGCAACACTGCTGATAGAAGACTTTAATGCTACAAGGGACTCTTCTGAATACATAGGACAAGCTACTCATAATATTAATTATATGCTGGATCTGAATGAGTTTATAGATGACAATGAATTGATTAAAATATTAGCTTCGGGTAATAGTTTTACATGTACACGAGTTAGAAATAGGGGTAATGTCTGGGAGAGATTAGACAGAGAATTAGCAATTGAAGAATTCCTAAATCTCTTTCCTAACACACATATTCAGGTGAAATCTAGATGGCCTTCAGATCACTCACCACTTTTAGTTAAAATTGATAATCAGACCACAAATTCAAATCTTTCAGATTCCAACATTGTTAGATAACTCACCCCCATTTTTTTGAAGATTATGTAAGACAATTGGTTTGAACCAGTTAACTCATCAGGCATGCTAAAATTTTCAATGACGTTAAAAGGATTAAAGATTAAGTTGAAAGAATGGAACAAATCAATCTTTGGAAATGTTCATGATAATGTTAAAATGGCTGAAGAAAAGGTTTTACAAAAGGAATTGGATCATCAAAACATTAATTATGACTAGAGTAGAATGGCTTTACATCAAGCACAAGCTGAATCAACCTTAACTCTAAGAAGAGAAGATATTTTTTGGAGAAAAAAATGTAGGATTAAATGGTTACAAGAAGGTGACTCTAATACTAAGTTTTTTCATGCTTCAGTAAAGGCAAACACTCTAAACAAAAAATTGTTGCAGTAAAAAAAATCAGATGATGTGTGGTTACATGATCCTGGAGCTATTGGCAATGAGGCTGTCAACTTCTTCTCTAATCTGTTAACTGAGGAACATATTGGAATTGATGAAACTTTTAAGTCACAGATGTTGAACAATATTCCAAGCTTGGTAGATGATTCAGCAATCAGATGCTAAAGCAAGTTGTTCTACCATCTGAACCTAAGAAAATTATTTTTAATATGGATAAAGAATTAGCACTAGGTCCGGATGGTTATACAAATACTTTTTATACTAATTGTTGGGATGTATTAGAGCAGGACCTGGTGGAAGCAGTGAATGACTTTTTAACAGGTAATACTATCCCACAAGCCATAGCTACTTCTTTCATCACTTTGATTCCTAAGAGACAGGTAAACTCCAGATTCTCTTATTTTAGACATATAAGCCTTACCAATTTTTTGAATAAATTATTTTCAAGAGTTTACACTGATAGACTAAAGATTTTAATTCCTTCTCTGATTTCTCCTAAAAAAATCAGCCTTTGTTCAAGGCAGAGAGTTGGCAGATAGTGCTCTCTCATGCATGAATTAACTGGATTTTAAAAAAATAAGAGAGGAGGCTTTAATGTTTTCTTCAAATTGGACATGGTAAAAGCTTTTGATAGAGTATCATGGTACTTTTTGAAGAAATTTTTATTAAAAATTGGTTTTCTTGAATCAATGGTTAATAACATTATAGGTAATCTATCAGCAGCTCGATTTTCAGTGCTCATTAATGGTAAAACTTTTGTTTTTTAAAACTTTAAGGGGTATAAAACAAGGAGATCATTTTCCTCCATATTTGTTTATACTTCTCACTGAAGGCTTACTAAAAATTTGAGATTTCTATTTGAGAATTCGAGTATTGATTACTTCAATGTGCCTATATCAGCCACAAAAATAACTCACTTGAGTTTTGCTGATGCTACAACAGTATTCCTAAAAGTGAATAAGAAGATCCTTAAAAATCTAATGAGCTTTTTAGGAAGATTTCAGCAAGTCACATGGAAAAAGATAAACTTGGAAAAATCATCTTACTATTTGTCAAGCTTTGCTCCTCTAACACATCATAGAATGGTAGCTCAAATTACACATATACCTCAAGGAAGCTTCCCATTCAGATATTTAGGATGTCCCATTTTTATTGGAAGAACAAAACATACTTATTTTCAGCCACTACTTGACACCATTGCAGCAAAATTAGTATCATGGAAAAATAAATGGCTAAGTCAAGCTGGAAGATTGATGCTTATTAAACATGTTCTATCTGCTATTCCTTTACATAGTTTAACAATGATAAAGCCTACTAAGTGAGTAATAAAATGACAACATATTATCTTTGCAAAGTTCCTTTGGGGAAATTCATATTATGGACAAAATAAGATATGGAGATCCTGGACCAATATGAGTTGCCCATATTCTGAAAATGGTTTAGCTGTAAAGGGTCACTTTCATGTTGACAAATATTTTTCTCTAAAGCTTTGGTGGAAACTGCAAAAATGAGGTAGTCTTTGGTATTTACCAGATAGCAAGAAGATTTTAAAAACATGGAAAAGGTACAGAGAGGTGGATGAATTAGTTCAGATCAATACCACTATTCAGGTAGGATCAGGTAACACTTCTTTTCTGGTTCTCCAATTGGCTTAGTACTGGTTGCTATAATGTTTGGAATGAAGATTATGAGCTTCCATACTCATATTTGACTGTTAAACAATTTTTCTATCTCCAACATGACCTGAGATTATCTTTAGCATGTGGATTACCTGCTGGAATAAACGATTGTTTAGCTCAGGATTTCATAATTTTTTAAGACTGTGAAGATCTTATGATATGGAAACCAGATGGAAAATTTACCCCGTCTTCAGCTTATGAGCTAATCAGACTTAAAAGAATGGAAGTGCAATCTCTTAAACATCTTTGGTCTAAATACCTGCCAAAATGAACTTTTTAATTAGAGACTGTTGAATAGATTACTCCCTCTCTCTGATGTGCTGCAGGAGCAATCCTTTAACTTTTCATCCATATGTTCTTTTTGCCTTACTGCATCTGATCACTTGAATTTACTCTTGTGCTAAACCTCTGGAACTCTATGCATATCTTTTGTGACTTAACACCTGAAAGCTTTGATAATTTGTGGGATAGATTCTTTTATTACTGGGATGTCAAGTTACAATCTAAACTTTAGAGGATATGTGTAAGATTGTTGCCTGCAGTTATAACTTGGGTGATATGGTGAGCTAGAAATAGTTCAATCCAAGACCAGATTCAACCTGGTTTGTTATTATGAGAAAGAGAATCATTCACCTTATGCAGAATATCTTTAGTGCTCATAAGTTAACCTGGAATTATGCTGATTCTAATAGTCTGCAAGCTGAGTTTTTATGCCTAGCCCCAGTTCATAGATTGCTACACGAAAAAGTCTGCACCCAGGTCTGCTGGAAACTACCATTAGCATCCTTTAAATTGAACATAGATGGATCTTCTTTAGGATTATCAAGTTCAGCTAGTGCTGGTATAGTGCTCAGAGATTGGGATGGAAGATTTGTTAAAGCTAAAGTGATGTATATCCACACAAAGAACAACCTGGAAGCTGAAACTCAAGCATTCCCTCAACTTAGAGCCATTTGGGAATTGAAAGGTGAGTTTTCGCGTATCTCTTTTACTCATATATATATCGTGAAGTTAACGCTCTTGCAGATGCTTTAGCTAAATTGGCTAGCGAGACAAAGAAAGACTACGAATTTCATCATTTGAATCTCCTTAGACATATGAAAGGTCTAACTGAATTGGATAGTAGGGAATTTCCTTATGTCAGAGTTAGATAATAATCTTGTAATTATTTCCACGTTTCCACTTTTAAACTCATTTTGGAACCTTTGATGTATTTTTTTTTTACTTTTTTTAGTTTTTCGTGCACCTTAGATTTGGATAGGAAAATGTATACTGGTGCTGGAATATCCATTTCTGAGGTAAGGTGTTAAGTCCCCCTTTTATTTGCACTTTTATTTTTATAATTAATAAATGGGTAGGGGTCCATGCCAAACCCCCACCATAATAGGTGGATTTAATTATTTTTTTAAACAGAGTAACTAACTAATACATACTCCCTCCGTCCCGCTATAAATGTCTTACTTTCCTTTTTAGTCCGTCCCACTATAAATGTCTTACTTTGAAA